>JANVCL010000171.1:22310-32508 GCA_026546855.1 Erythroxylum incrassatum | reverse complement strand
ACATCATACTTATACCAAAACACTCATTCAATTTCATTTAATATTTCTAAATTCTACTTAAAGATCGGGGTCCAACATAACTAAACTCTTTAGTATCAGCTAACCAGACCTTTGAGTCATCCTTGTTTCCAAAATTGACAATACTAGACTGTTACTAGATTGGCTTAGAGCCAGGTCTCCTCAGTACCTGAAAATCAACGTTGCAATTTTGATGAGTTTACAAACTCAATAAGTGAACCATCATTGGTGTGCTCACTCAAGTCAAACCACAAACATCACAATGCACTGAACATTAAAATCATGTGCGATATTTGCAGGTTCCCTGAGTCTTTCATTATCAATCAACACAATGATTTCTGTGCTTCTTGCTATTGGAATGAGCTCACTGGGTTATAGCAATTCGATGCTAAAAGTGCCCACAACAACATCATAAGAACCTATGAGCACTTGTTATTGCATAAATTAATGTGTTAAATGGATTTTGATAAATCAAAAACCAACAAGTGCTCAACAAAGGAACTTTTCTTGTTGTGGTGCATGGATCACAGCATCCCAATATGCAGTTCCACAGATATGTTGAATGTTATTGTTGCAACTCTACGTAAAAGGAGCAACAATTTAAGTATGGGGTACTTGATTTTCGCCATTGCTAAGTGTTATGGCATGGACTGTAGTGGTTTGACCATCTACCTCCTGGATTTTCTAAATCACCATAACATGAAACTCTAGAATATCATCCAAAAGACTTATGTGAAGATCAGGGCAAGTCAGGCGAGTTCGGGCATAGCACTGCCGCAGTAGGCAGAAGAGGACTCGACTATTGAGGAGTCTGAAGAGGAAGAAGACATAGATGAATCGGGCTGGAAGAAAGTGCTTGATTCAATCTCCGCGAACACCATGGTAATTACAGATACACTTGCGGAGAACTTTAGAAGGGTGAAGGATGAAGGAGATGGCCCGAACACAACGACGTCAGAGCGGGGATATACGTCGTATCTATCGTTACTTCAAGGCTCAAGGCATCCAACTGCCACCTCCGACACCATCCCCGCCTCCATCGCCATGAGGCTTTGTTTCTATCCCTTTTCTTTGTAAATTTAGTCTTTATTTTATTTTTGTTTTTACTTTAGTTGATGTTTCTTCTTTCCATATGTTTTTATTTGCCTCCTTCTAACATTGAGGACAATGTGTTATTGAAGTGTAGGGACGGTTATATGTTTTGCTTTGAGTGTGATTGTTGCATATTGTATGATAGTTTGTTAGGTTGCATCTATTAGGTTATAAAGTCATTAGCTCGTGATATTAGTGAATTGGGTTCTTTGGCTAATTATGTAAGTTAATTAGAACTTAGTGTTAGTTTGTCACCCTCTAAATTGTCATATTCATTCATAATTTTAGGTCTTTCGACTAAAGTAGCTTTGCTAGTATTTTTTCATGAAAACAAGTAGCTAAAGCAACAAGGTAGGCAATAAAAAATTATGTTTGTTAATTTTAAATAAATAATTATTCCACTGGCCTTTGGGTTATGAATAGAGCTAATAGCTAGTTGGAACGTGATGTAGCCGAGTAATCGAATCGACACGCATCACAAATACGTGCATCCTTGTCAAAAGGCTATAATGACATTCCAAACAAGCAGCTTAGTAAAAATATGACTTAGTCGAGTAATCGGATCGACATTCATCCCCAATGTTTGCCTTCGTGTAAAAGACTAGGTCCATGTCTACAAAAGTAAATAAATAAATTTTAAAAAATGTTTTCTAATAAAACTACCGAACTTGCAAATAGCTTGACTTTTCATGAAAACGTACTAATAGTTACAGAGTTTGAATGACCAAAGAATTATTAATGTGTGTGTACAATTGAAAAGAGTGAGTAACTTAACATTTGGGTTTTGATTAATATATATGTTTAGCCCAGAGCCCCTAGATATGGATTTTGCATATTAATGATTTGAAATAACTTGAATGATTGGGTTTAAAATTAAATTTATTTCATGAGGTTGAAGCCATTGTATCAATACTGCATTGTGTGCTTTGTGATTTTTATGTTTGTTGTTTTGTTTACTTAAGAACACAAACGTTTTAAGTGTGGGGATGTTCATAAGTGTAAATTGCATCGTGTTTTAGGGCTTAGTTTGATATGTATTTAATTGTTAATTTAATCGTTTAGTATGTGTTTAGGTTAGAATTGTGTTAGTTTGTTAATTATTTGTGTTTAAGTGTTTTTATGAGTTAATACAAGTCTTTGAGCTTAAATATTATATTTTAAAGGTACCTTGATGTGTTTGTTAGTGTTTCAAGGTCAACATTGGAAAACATAGAATTTTCAGAGACATTCAGGTCGAAACAACGACCTATGATCATGGAACAACAGGCCATGATCGTGACAGAAGCACCAGAGTTGGCCTACGATTGTGGCCCACATGCCATGATTATGACAGAAGCCCAGGACATGGCCTGCATGCCACGATCGTGATAGAAGGCTCGGATGTGACCTACGATTGTGGTCTACAGGGCCATAGTCATGGCCTGCATCAGGCGCGTAGACACTCAAAGAGGCAAAAGGAGCTTTTACATAAGCCACTTTAGGGCATGAATTTGGATTGAATATACATATTAATCAAAACATTAACATCATATTCATTCACCTAAATCACTTGTACACAAACATTGATAATTAGTAATAATCAAAATTGTAACTATCATTAAGTATCTCATCATGAAATTTTTGCTATTTTCAAAGATCAGTAGGAATTATCTGTTGAAGCATCACTTTTTTTGATTTATTTAATTAATTATCTTGGTTGGAATATCATTATATCCTTTTGACATGATGAAAAACATTTTTTCATGAATGGCCCTGATTGCTCAGCTATATCACATTCTCAACTAGCTATTAACTCTATTCATAACCTAATATTTGTTTTAAAAAGGTCAACGACATACTTATTAATTTAAGACATTTTTATCAATTACTTATAGCTTACCTCATTTCTTTTTAGTCAATAATCCTCATGAAAATATTAATAATACTAACTTATTCAACTAACTTATAATTATAAATGTATACAACAAATTTTTTAAAGTGAATAGACTAACGACATATCCTAATTAACATGCATATTAAACCAAAGATACTTAAAACATAAAATTCATAAGCCAATATGCCTTTACAAATTCAATGACTATGTTTAAAGATAAACTACTTCCATTAAGTTATTGCCATTGACACATTGACACAATTTATATATATGCTCATACCATGTTAACCTAATTAAAAGTTAACAATATGGTATGCAAAATTCACACTCATGATGATATGTCAATGCAATACACTTTAGACAACACATTTTCCTTAATGTGAGAGAGCAAACAACACACATATAAAAATAACAAGACAAAAAATAAGGAAAGGATAAGAGCATGAAACCTGTTAAGGTGATCGGGGTGTTGATCGGGCTGGAGATGGAATGTGAACACCTTAATCAGCAAAGTATCTAAAGATCTTCTTGATGTCACATCGTTGTTGTTATTGCTCTTATGCCATTTCCTTTAACAATTTGTTATTTTTTGAAACCACTTTAAGGACCTTCTCCTAACCTACCTCTTCATCATCCACGGTCTCTTCACTAGTTGAGTCTTTATTTTACTATTGAGGTGGTACAGAGCTCAAACTAGGCTACCTTATCTTATGTTTCACATGTGTTTTAAAGCTGACATCTCGGAGGCTCACATGATCAACTGCCAAATTTTAGCTCGTCTTATGTGTGTAAGATTGAAAAACTCAGGAAATACAACTATTAGTCCATCAACATTCACACTATAATGATCAATAAATGCAATGACAATATAATCCATACCAAGATGGCCATTTTTCTTTTTAAGGGCAGTAGATATAGATTGAAAAAAGTGGGCCATTGTGCAAACTTTAACATTATTATCCATGCACCACAAAATGAATCATTCACTCCTAAAACATTTACTATTTTTTTATTTATCAAACATAGTTTGACACAAGAACTTATGCAATAAAAAATGTTCAGGACTAAGGATGGCATTATTATTTACATTTCTAATAATGAAAGTATCCAATCCAGTTAAAACCTTCTGGTACCTCATGGCCCGAAAATCTTCATGCTTTTCAATTATGTTTGAATTAGGAAACCCACCAAATGAAACCAAAATTCAGTTGGATCCCGCAATGCAAATTGAAGAGTATTGTAAAATTTAAGGGCTAATTCTTTATAAACAATGTAGTTAAAAGTAATCAACTTATCCTATTGAATGTTACTACTCAAAGTCTCAAACTTTTCCTTTAATACTAGATCATCCAAGATATCAAAATAAAAAATCCTAGGAGCACTAATAATTCTATAGCAAAGTTTGTGAAGTTGAGTACATTAATCTTCTGAATAAATTACAAATGGAGCTCCAAAATTTATCGCTCTATCCCATGCTTCCCTCCCCTTTGCTAATGTGTTTCCTTTGGATTGATAGCATTGTGTGCTTTGTTTGATTTTTGGCCCCATTTTTTAGTGTAGATCTGCAAAATAGACCAAAAACACACTGAAGTGTACCACAAAAAGTCTAAAATCGTGAATAGAAAAATGAGCACAAAATTATATAAAACCACTTCAAAAATGTAAGATATGTATAGAAGTGACGAAATATATGAAGAAGAGAGTGAGATCTAGAGTAAAGATGCAAAAACAAGTGAGAGGTCTAAAGAAATTGAAGAGATAAGGGAGAGGATTTGAGAGTGTTTGCTAAGGCTTAGAGAGAGAAGTGATATAGAAAATGTGCATAATTATAAAGATAGGTTAAGGATGAAGAAGGACGGGTAGAATAGGGTTTTTAGGTGTGAAAAATCACATGATAGTTAGTGGTAAATGATTATGATAGAGGAGTTGAAAATCTGGAAAAAAATTGAAAGAGAATGGTTGGAATATGTTAGCTGTAATGTTTTCATTGAACATGCATCTATATTTTAGCCATATCTTAATTTGTACATATCCAAATGGTATGATTTTAAGTTTTGATTTAACTAGAGACATATTTCTATATTTTTCATAAAGAATCAAATTGTAATTCTGTCTTTAAGGGTTTCAAAATTTGTCTTGAAGTTGAGTACAATGTGTTGTCTCAGTTTAGGAACAGTATGTAGTATTTTAGATTTAACTTACGGAATATTGAAACAAACTGCATGAAATTGGTGTCATTAGAAAATTAAGACATATGGGAACATTTGTTTAGAAGACTGTTTCTTTTTCCTCGTTAAAGTGTCCCTGCAAAATTGACCCAAAAATCTGCTTTGAGAAAAGCCATCAAATAGTGCACGATCATGCTGAAAAGGAAACCTCAACAGAGTTGTAGGATCGTGCTTGGGTAGTGCACGATCGTGCATAAGGAAACGTCGAGTAGTGCACGATCGTATACAAGCATGATCGTGACATAGAGGAATCGACAGGAAGTGTATGATCATGCACAAGCATAATCATGACAGTGAAGGTGCAACGCTTTTTGACAATTTGAAACACCCTTCACGCTTTTGACCATAACTTTTTCTTTGGATGTCCGATTGACTTGAAATTTGAACCACAAACTCCTCACACATTGTACTTCCTCTCCACCAAATTTTGATGGCCATCTAAATTCACTAAGAAAGTATTGGTAGTTGGTTGATTGAGGAACTTAGGAAATCAAGTTTCGCAAGAAATGATATATGAATGATCATAAGATGTGAATTAAGGAAATATACTCAAGATTGTCATTGAGCATGCATTATACATGTCATATATACATATTTATATGATTGAGTATTCATGAAAATGTGCAAATTAGTAATGTGTAAATATGTATGTATTGTATGATATAGAAGAGCAATTACAGCGACAACATCCAGATGTTGCCGGAGTTCGAGGCAATAGCTACCTGGAGTAAATTGTGAGTCGACCTAGATGGTCTCCTCTTAACTAATTGTTTTTTAAGCATCTGTACTGAATTATTATTGAAGTGAATGTGAATGTGTTAATTCCGGACATTAATAGTTCGAGGAGTTTGATAAATGTGGACATATTGGAAGTGCTTCATTGAATGTGAATGAGCAAGGAATAAGTGATTCTCAACATAACTGTTGAATGCTAGACTTAGGTCCAATGACATGTGAAAGTGAAATAAAGTGACTAATTAATCTTATGTGATTTGATGCATTTCATTACATGAATGCATGATAATATAAAAGTAGTTGTGTAACATCCTGTTATCCTATGTTAAGGGCTAGAAATCTAGAATAGCGTACATGAGAGTTTATTGAGAAGTTAGAAAGTGTATTTCATGCTCATGCATAATATAGCATACACACATGTGATTATTACTCATTGCACACATTAAAATGATTGTACATGCATTCATTGACATTTTTCGGGTATAATTGATTTATAAATGATTGTACATGCATAACATAGCATACACACACAAGTGATTAAAATGATTGTACATGAATTCGAAATTATGAGTATTTTTGGACTAGGAAAATGCCAAGTGGCAAGGTAATTGATTTATGGTAAATGGCAGTTGAAATAATAGGCTAATGGTATTAGAATTTGTTAAGTATATGATATTAAGAATTCGGAGAAAATTTGAGTAGAATTTGGAGACAAATGAACTAGTTAAATAAAAGACCAAGGAGAGACTATAGGAAAGTGACATGTGGCAAGTGACAAGTGTCACTTGCCACACCATATGCTATAACCCACGAAACTCTCCCAGGTGAAAGACCATCTTCATTGTTATTTGTCTTTCACTGTGTTCATTTGTTTTCACCTCTTGTTAAATTTTTCTTCATTTCGTTCTTCATCTTCTTCACCTATGAACCTCTCTTTTTGCCCTAACAACACAAGCTTTGTTCTCACCTTTCACTTGCTACTTTCACTTTTGTTATCTTATTCACTGTCACTAAAGGATCGAACCCTACAACTTTTGACTATTGATGATCGTGTATTATGGAAAGCTAGGGTTCATGTGATTTTGAAGAGTTTGGAGTTTTACCAAGTAAGTAACGTGTTAATTCTCATAGGTTGTTTGAATATGAAACAAATATGGTGATTAAATGATATTGATGAAGTGAATCACACGTTAGTATAGACTTAATGTTTGATATACAAAACGCACAAGAAGGTGGGAAGTTGAATTGTGTATCTTTTTTCTTAATAATAATACCTTTTTCAAAACTTCTTTTGAAAACTTGCTTTTACTCAAAACTATCGAAAAATAGTATTACGAAGTATTGCAATTTGCTTCTAAGTACTTGTATCAACAATAGAAATTAAAAGTTGAGAGTTAAGAGTAAGAATTGACACAACAGATTTATACTGGTTCACCCCAAACCGTGGGCTACGTCTAGTCCTCAGAATCCTTTCTGAGATTTCACTATACTTCTCAAAGATACAAGTATTCTTTTCATCGAGCCTTTTCAGGTCTCTTATAGCAAGTATTTTTTTCTCACTTAGCCTCTTCAGGCTATCAACTTTTCTTCTTTCTATTGAAAGATGTTTTGAGCTTTGTTACAGACAATAATAACTCTAAGTTTAGCACAATGAATAAAATTTCTAGCTTTAGAATCTCTAGCTCTTTTGAAATTCACTATCTTCTGCAGTCTTCGACTCTGAATCATATTTATAGCCTTCATCTTCAACCACTTCTTGATAACTGCTTCTTTCTTCTTGTTTCTTGATCTTTGAAGAAACAATTATTCAGCTAAATTCTGTAACTAACTCAAATTAATTAATCATCTGTCGTGGTATTGGATCTTCATCTTGTTTTTGCTTTCTGCTTCAGTCTCTATTGGGGACCGAACCTTTCGTGGAAGCTAGAACTATTAAATGAGAAATTGTTGGCTATTACCCATGTGTAAAGAAAGGAGAATTATTGAATTTGAAATGAAATGGAAAAGATGGTTTAGATACAAGATGGATTATATGTGATATGTTGAAAGTTAAAAGTAGAAAAATGTATATGTTCATTGAATATGCTTCAGTGTTTTAGCCATAACTTTTGTTCTAGTTATCTGAATGAGATTATTTTTGATTTGGAGTAAACTAGGGAAATAGTGCTACAAATTGTTTGATGAAATCGAGTTTTGATTCAGTCTCTAAAAGTATCAATTTTGGATGGAAGTCAAGTGCAAGATAATATTTTAGTATAAGAACAGTTTGAAAGAGTTTGGGGTATAACTTTTAGACTATGGAACCAAATTTAATGATTTTGATGTTATTATAAAATTGAGACAATGAAGAACATTTCTCTAGAAGGAAGTGCAAGCAAATTCCTTCAATTTCATGATTAGAAAAAGGTCTTACTTTTTTGAAGGAGTTAAGCATGACTTAAATGAATTGTGAGGTCTTAATAGAGTATTTTTGTGGAATTAATTAGCATGTTAATGGGAGTTAATTAGCATGTTAATTTGAGTAAGATCATATGACATAGGTTGTTTGAATTATAGCATTAAGGTGGTAAGATTGCATGAGGGGCAAAATTGGCAAGCCACTTAAGCCATTTAAGTTGCAAGGCTTATATGTAAGGGCAAGGTGGTCATTACTCATTCATTAATTGTAAATAGAAGTGTATGTTGGCTTTTAAGGAAGGAGCATGCACGAAATTGGGAGAAAAAGAACGAGAAAAGAGAGAAGAGAAGGAGAGAGTTGGTGGAGAGAGGAGAGAAAGAAGAAAGAAAGAAAAGTTAGGGTTTTGATTTTTCTTGGTTTTCAAGAGTAATTTTGATGTTTATTCATGAAGGAAAAAGGAAGAGGAGCATGAGAGCTTCCATTCAAGCCAACTCCTTATTTGGTGAAGGATCAAGGTAATGGCATGTTTGATTTGTTGGATTTATGAAAAGGTTTTGGTTTAGATAGCTTGAGAAATGTATGGGTTTAAGCTTTCTAAGATCAATTTTGGTGATTATGTGTTATGGGTTGTCTAATTTGAACTTCTTTTGATTTGGAAATTTTGTCATGGATGAAGGAGATTAAGAGAGGCAAGAGGAATCAAGAACAAAGGGAGGCAATTTGAGTCAAGTTACAAGCAAGGAATTAAGGTGGGTATATATTTATAATAGAGTAAATAAGTCAATTTTGTTTTCTTTAAATCAAGGAAATTTAATGATTTAAATTGCATCATAATCGTTGCATAAATTGTGCATTGAATGAATTGAGAAATTGCTACATGTTGATATGTGAATTGTGTGATGATTTATGAAAAACATTTCTTTTGAAAAGATTGCGTGTTTATGAAATCATGTTTTCGGAAATGGTTTTTGAAATATATTAAGTACATGAAATCAAGTTTTTCGAAAAGTGGCATTTTGGGAAACAAGTTTTGAAATACATGTTATGTGGGTTTTGGTGGTCCATCCAAGAACCGTCACGTGCACGTTGACCTAAGAATAGGCTTCTTCCGTTTGCCCGCTAGTGGCACAGAGCTCCTTTAAGGACCCCCTCAAGTTTACGACTACACAGGACCAGTATATGGGAATGTGTAGTGCGTCATGAATATGGACCTACCTAAACCATTTCTAATGTGCTTATGTGTATGATTTGTGAATAAGATGATGCATTCATGTTTTGTGGTTTATAAATTTGATTACATGATGAGAATTTGAGAAACAAGCATTTTATAGATTTCAACAAGAATTTTCTATGACAGTAAATTTTTGAATGGATTTGCTTATTTTTCCGTTATAAGTTGTTATCCACGAGCTTTCGAGCTCGCCCCCTCTCTTTCCCCATCCTTAGGTGATAATCAAGAAACAGAGTGAAAGAAAGTCAAGACATTATTTTGGATATGCATGTTTTGTTATGTTTTGAAATTATTGATGTAAATCAAGGCTTCAGATGTATTTTGAAAATTATTGGGTTTTGCATGCTTTGTATAGTGGATGTTGATATTGATGATGTATTGGGGCATGAGTTGACATTGAAGTTGTAAAACTCTTATTTATGATGTTAATGAAATATGGAATTGTAACATCCCACTCCCGACGGGAAGGGTAAAATAGTCATTTGGCTAGGGTTGAGCGTGATTAGGACTGATTTGACATTGTCATGTATACTGGTACCGGTGAATAGTCGATTTTGTGCACATGAAATAACTGTACATGCATTCATGATATTTCCCGGTAATTGGGCCTAAACGGAATTTTA
>JANVCL010000171.1:2755-14790 GCA_026546855.1 Erythroxylum incrassatum | reverse complement strand
GCTCACTATAGGGAACCAATTTAAGCACAAAAATCATCAATTAGGAGTCATAAAGTACTTAAACAATTATGAAAATGTAACCAATTAATAATGTAAACATGGGCTCAATCAGTGCCATAAATAATTCTGAGGGAATAAGTAGGGCTGGCATAAATGGCCATAAAATTAAATTGCACCTGATCCCACATGATTTTGGTATGCACGAATTGATGATGAGCAATCTGAATATGGACCTTAATATCAAGACGTCAAAGAAGCTAGATGCCGCTCGAGAAACCCTCCACTTTCACCCAAAAAGATTGAGTAAAACCAAAACTTTGAATAACAGATGTCGCCCGAGGCCCGCTAATACGAGGCTCCACTAAAACTAGAAGATGCGAGTTGTAGGTCCTAATGTAGTGTTTGATTATAGGCTTGAAGGATTGAACTCCAACCCCTTGGCAGTTCCAAATGAAAATTGACATAAAAACTGAGATAGGTGAAATTACTCAACGTGCGAGATTACAGTGCTTGCGTCCAACTCGTGTTCTGGAGTGGTCCTAGGTTCTTGTGGAGACTCTACCAATAGAGCATCATTTTTGACATTCATATCCGTAACTGAAGTTGGATATTGGTCGGGGTCTGGTGGTCTGGGAGGGGTTTTTGTGTGCAGGTGCGACAATGACGTTGAACCCGTGTGGGGTTGGTTGTCTTACTCTATAGCCCGCATTGTGAATCCACTTGGTGAGCAGAGTAATGGAATTATCTTGTATTATTATGTTTGCGTGGGAGGGAATTGAGAGGGCTACATGGGCCAGTTGTTGGCTGTGAAGGGCTATCGGTGAGGGCCTTGGGGTGGTAGGGGTCTGTAATAATGAGCTTTAGCCTGCAGCTGGAGGCAGTCCAGCTTGGCTATCAGAGTGGACCTAGCCATTTCGGCCCATAGTGTGGCCTTGAAGCAGGGCATCTAGAGCAGGCGAGTAGGCTTGAACTGTGTGGCTCGCATCTTAGCCCGAAGGAGGGGGAGGCGACGTCATGTTATGGTGGAGCGAAATGTGTGTGGCCGGTTTATACAAGGCAGTGTTGGAGTTGCATCTACTATGAGACGATGCCCTTTTCATTCGTCCTTCTTTAATCATTAGAGGGGCTAGGGATTTGGAGACAAAGTGAAGTTAGGGTATTGCCTGGTGCAAGGAAGGGCATGTGGGCGCTACACTTGATTGAGGGGTGCCGGGGTCTTTTCTCAATAGCTCTTTCTCTATCAAAGCCAGGAACCGCGAGCTGTTAGGTCCGACTGGGTGGGAGACATTGGAACGATCAGGACGTTGGGCCGTAGGGTCGTAGGAGGGCGACAAGGGCGGGGAGTCGCCTGCATCCAAGAACCATACTCGTCTAGTTAGGAATTAGGTGAGGAAGCAGCAGGTTGGTTGGTGGGTTGGGTGGTTAGTGTCGGGCTTGTGGTGGGTGGCTCATTGGTTGGAGTTTCAATCGACTTCAGAGGGCAGGTGTTAGCGTTGTGTCCGACTCAACCAGAGCCGAAACAAATCTGAGGGAGTCCCTTGTATGCAACTTTAATCAGTTCTCCATCCAATTCGACGATGGGGCGGAGTGGAGAAAAGAGATCAATATCTACTGCCACTCGGGATAACTTACCGCGTTGTGTGAGTTACGTGTTTACAGATGGCGTACTTCCATGGCCTTGCATTATGAATCCACCTTGGTGGGTAGAGTAATGGAATTATTTTGTATTATTATGTCTACATGGGAGGGGATTGAGAGGGCTACATGGGCTAGTTGTTGGCTATGGAGGGCTGTCGGTGCGGGCCTTGGGGGAGGGGTCTGTAACAGTGGGCTTTGGCCTGCAAATGAAGGCAGTCTAACTTGGCCATCAGAGTGGGCCTGGCCATTTTGGCCCGTAGCATGGCCCTGAAGCAGGACATCTGCAGTAGCCACGTAGGTTTGAACTGTGTGGCTCGCGTCTTGGCCCGAAGAAGGGGGAGGCAACGTCGTGTTATGGTGGAGCGAAACATGCGTGGCCGGTTTATACAAGGCGGTGTTGGAGTTGCATCTACTATAAGATGACGTCGTTTTCATTAGTCCTTTTTTAATCATCAAAAGGGTTAGGGATTTGGGGACAAAGTGAGGTTGGGGCATCGCCTGGTGCGAGGAAGGGCGTGTAGGCGTTGCACTTAATTGAAGGGTGTCAAAGTCTTTTCTCAACAAATCTTTCTTCGTCAAAGCCAGGAACCGTGAGCCGCTAGGTCCGACTAAGTGGGAGACATTAGAACGGTCTGGACGTTGGGCGGTAGGGGTCGTAGGAGGGCGGTGAGGGCGGCAGGTCACCTGCATCCAAGAACCGTACTCGACTAGCCGGGAATCACGAGAGGAAGTAGCGGGTTGGTTGGTGGGTCGGGTGGTTAGTATCGAGTTTATGGTGGTGGCTCATTGGCTGGAGTTTCAATTGATTTCAGGAGGCAGGTGTTAGCACCGTGTCCGACTCGCCCACAGCCGAAACAAATCTGAGGGAGTCCCTCATTGGCAACTTTAATCAGTTCTCCATCCAATTCAACGATGGGGCGGAGCGAAGCGGAGAGTTCAATATTCACTGCCACTTAGGCGAGCTTACCTCGTTGTGTGAGTTGTGTGTTTGCAGATGGTGTACTTCCATAGCCCCGCATTGTGAATCCACCTTGGTGGGCAGAGTAATAGAATTATCTTGTATTATTATATCTACGTGGGAAGGGATTGAGAGGGCTACATGGGCCAGTTGTTGGCTGTGGAGGGCTGTTGGTGCGGGCCTTGGGGTGATAGGGGTCTGTAACAGTGGGCTTTGGCCTGCAGCTGAAGGCAGTCCAGCTTGGCCATCAAAGTGGGCTTGGCCATTTCAGCCCGTAGCATGGCCATGAAGCGGGGCATCTGGAGCAGTCGCATAGGCTTGAACTGTGTGACCCGCGTCTTGGCCCAAAGGAGGGGAAGGCGACGTCGTGCTATGGCGGAGTGAAACGTGCGTGACCGATTTATACAAGGCGGTGTTGGAGTTGCTTCTACTATGAGACGATGTCGTTTTCGTTCATCCTTCTTTAATTGTCAGAGGGGCTAGGGATTTGAAGACAAAGTGAGATTGGGGTGTCGCCTGGTGCGAGGAAGGGCGTGTGTGCGCTATGCTTGATTGAGGGGTGTTGAGGTCTTTTCTTAATGGTTCTTTCTCTATCAGAACCAAGAATCGCGAGTCGTTAGGTCCAACTGGGTGGGAGAAGTTGGAACAGTCGGGACGTTGGGCCATAAGGGTTGCAGGAGGGTGGCGAGGGTAGCGGGTCACATACATCTAAGAATCGTATTCGTCTGGCCGGGAATCATTGGAGGAAGCAACGGGTTGGTTGGTGGGTCGGGTGGTTAGTGTCAGGTTTGTGGTGGGTGGCTCATTGGCTGGAGTTTCAATCGATTTCAGGTGGCAGGTGTTAGTGTCATGTCCGACTCTCTCACAAACAAAACAAATCTGAGGGAGTCCCTCATAGGCAACTTTAATCAGTTCTCCATCCAATTGAACGATGGGGCGGAGGGGAGTGGAGAGATCAATATCCACTGCCACTCGGGCGAACTTACCACTTTGTGTGAGTTGCATGTGATCGTCTATTTTCACGGTACGACCTACCAGGTTGCCGAGAGCATGTAGAATCGAAAGTGTTAGAGCGCTACAGGGAGATCAGGGAACTGCACCCATGTTACTACATGTGTTATCTTACCAAAGGAGGGCTTGAAATCAGGGAACCATGGCGGAACTAATAGAGCTTGACCCGCGATGATCCAAAGGCCCTGGGTAAGTGTATTCACGTAATCCTCTTCCTGCAGAAAGTTTACCAGGTAAAAATCATTTTTGATGTCAATGATCTTAATTGGATCCTTGGGTTTCCACAATGAAAGCAATCGAGATTTGAGCATATTAAATCCAATAGTGCGATCCAAGAGTTTGATAATCACAACCTTTGCCTAGAGATTGTCCAATTTGCCTTTGAATGTGTCGAACAAGGCTAAGATATTTTCGTTGAATGACAGAGATGTCTCCCTCTATGAGTTCAATAGGATCTTTTGCTAGCCAATCCATTGGTTTGTTTCCTCGACTAGGTTCTATGAGACCAGTGACTACTGCATTATAGCTTGGAGGATTGTTCTGGGAATCAATTGCAGGGGGAGGTGGATCTTCGTCTCTCTCACGTATGCGGACCTTTTTGGTTGCCTAACGATAGATGTTCAGTGGAGTTGGCCACAACGACGTGGAGAGCTGGAGACGTTGAGATCACATTGGTATCCATGGCTCGAATAGAGGAACTAGCTAAGAGTAGGTACTGTAGTAGCTGAGAGTTTAACTGTAGCAGTTGAGAGTCAAACATGAGAAGATCGTTGTTTTAAGCAAAACACGAGTAGAGCTCTTTATTTTCATCATAAGAGTAGTATTAGTTGATCTAACAGGGGCCTTCCTTCCTGGGAGCTCTCAAAGAAGTTAAAAGCTTTTTGTTTGATCTCAAGTCAACTTGTAATTATGGAACCATGTGTTTTAGTAAGTAAGCTATTTTATTCCTCCTGCTACTTAGTTATGAAAAAGTTTTGAATTTCTCTCTCCTTCCATAATTTAGAGAATTTTTTATTTCTACTTTAATAAGTATCTATGAAAGGAAATTTCCTTAACATAAGCTTACACTATTTTTATGATTAATCTAAACGTACAGAGCAAATAAAACTCTATTTACATTACGTTTGCCAATGATTAAAAAAATCTAATTAAATTGACTGGTTCAATCGTAAAAAAACTTGAGCCATCTAATTTTTTTGGATTAGTTTTTAAATTTTCGGTTCGATTTATTTTAATAATTCATGTTGTTAAAAATGATTAATTTATTAATTAATTGATTAATCTTTGTAAATTAATACATTCTTATAATTAAAGTAAATAAATTAATTTTCATTTAATAATATTTTTTTCAATAGAATTTCAAATTATTTGATAGATCAAGACAATCATATTTTAAATTGTTTATTTTTATTTAATCTTTACCTAATTTTATAGTTAAATTTTTTAAATCTTAAACTTTTTATCTTCTCGTTTAAATTTCAGCTCAATTTTTAAAATTCTACGAGCTATACTTCAAATTTTGGTCAGGTTGAATTTGGATCAATAAATTTCAGATACTATATTACTGTAAAGCAACTGAATAGATTGGTAAAAACTTAAAATCGCAGTTTGCCCAAAATTTCAGGTAAGGGGCTTATTGGTCGCACCGAGAACTAAAATCTCAAGGCTCAACGGAAAGGCAAAAGAAAGAAAGCCCTCCCAAAATAGCACCCTTTTTTTTTTTTGGTTAAAACCCTATCTTATGAGCTCTCGTGAAGAATTAGGCACTCTCAGGCGTCTCTGTAGGGGTGCAAAACCAAAACACTAAAACAGACATACCCAGAGATTGAGTGAGAACCATAAACCCTAATTACAACTATGGCTAATTACGATATGACACCCAAAATCGCTCCATATCTGGATAGGCATCTACTTTTTCCTTTGCTGGAGTTTGTGCAGGAACGTCAGCTATATCCAGATGAGCAGATCTTGAAGTCCAAAATAGCGCTTCTCAACAAGACCAATATGGTTGATTACGCTATGGACATTCACAAAAGTCTCTATCATGCTGACGGCGTTCCTCAAGGTTGGTTCTTTTATAATTTTATTTTTTTCTTTTTAAAACTGTATTTTATTATTACTGTTACTCAGATTAACATATGCTATGATGTATGATGTGTGTTCGTTGTTGTAATTAGATATCAGATTAACATATGCTATGATGTGTGGTCGTTGTTGTAATTAGATATGTTGGAGAGAAGAGCGGAGGTGGTGTCGAGACTGAAGGCGTTGGAGGAGGCGGCGGCTGCGTTTTTGCAGAACACGAATGCAGTTCAGGAGTTGACAGCTGACAGGCAGTACAATCTCCAGATGCTTCATGATCGTTATCAGGTGATAATTCATTTGTTCATTTTTGTTTTTGTTTTTGAGCAAGAATAGAATGCAATTTGCTGAAGATTTTTTTTCCCCGAAATTGAGCAGATTGGTGCTGAACAGATTGAGGCATTATATCAGTATGCGAAATTTCAGTTTGAATGTGGTAACTACTCAGGTGCAGCAGACTATCTGTATCAGTACAGAGCACTGTGCACAAACAGCGAGAGGAGTCTGAGTGCCTTGTGGGGAAAGTTAGCTGCTGAGATTCTCATGCAGAACTGGGATATTGCTCTTGAAGAACTTAATCGTCTGAAGGAGATAATTGATTCAAAAGTTGTTTATTAGACACTTTCTGTTCACCTTCAGATACTATTTTCTTTCTTTCTATTTTTTTGTTTTCTAAAGCTTTGTTTATTGATTGTTCACTTTTGGCTGCAGAGTTTTTCGTCACCCTTGAATCAAGTGCAAAGTAGGGTTTGGTTGATGCATTGGAGTCTCTTCATTTTTTTCAACAATGATAATGGAAGATCTCAAATTATTGACCTCTTTAGTCAGGACAAGTATGACTATTGTTCTATTCTTGCCTATATCTTGTTGAAAACTCGGTCTGCTACTCCATTGATTTTTAAAAAATCGCTTCACAACTGTACAAACAAATAAGCTTTAATATTTTCTTACTGTTATTTAAAATTTTCAATCTTCTGCTTTCGTGGATATTCACTATCTTCTATCTAATAGCATTGTTAAACATTGCTTCAATGAATGCTGAAGCTTTACTTGAAAAGGTTATTGTGGCAAAATGTGAAAGAAGAAATGCCCTCATGTGACTATTATGTTTTTTCTTGAGATATATGGGTGATTTGCCCTCTCTAATGATTAGCTAATATTTCTGCACCTAAAACATTAATGGGTATGTAATTCAATGTGTCAGTAAGTATTTTTCAGTACTATAGTGCTGATGCCTCCCACTGTGATTGTAGTTACACCAATTTTTCATTTTACAGTTAATCATTTTAAATAGAAGTGAGGTGATGGTGTACTTATTAAATTCATGTCTTCAATATGTGGTAAACCAATTTCCGATTTTTCATCAGTTGCATGTTATTTTTAATCTTAGTGATAAGAAAAGTATCAGTTATGAGTTGGGCATACCTTTAACTTTACTCACAAAGTTTTGGGAGTATGTGAAGCAATATATCTTTCTCTTCTGCTTGGACTATACTTCTGTATTTAAAGTTGAAGTTACCTTTATTTTGGTTGTATTCTAGTCTTTCTTAATGTGACCTCCCAATTATAGTCTGGAGCTCTTATTGTCTATTTAAATTCTTTATAGGTATCTTAATTCTATTCAAACCAATGCTCCTCATCTCTTACGTTACCTAGCAACTGCATTCATTGTCAACAAAAGGAGAAGACCTCAATTCAAAGAATTTATAAAGGTTATCCAGCAAGAACAGTATGTTTACAAAGATCCCATCACACAGTTTATAGCATGTGTTTATGTTAATTATGATTTTGATGGGGCACAAAAGAAGATGAGAGAGTGTGAAGAAGTAAGATTCCTATCCTGATTTTGGCTTGCTGATAATTATTATGGGAATGTTTCTGCTGATTGACCTGTGGTCATGTCCTGCATAATCTCTATTTTACATCTGATATCAGTATTCCTCTATACTGGGAGGAGCTTATTTCATTGATTCATTACAATGAACATGCTTGGATAAAGTTTTAACTATCCACTTTTCAATCTGTTGCATACTTTAGGTGATAATTAATGATCCATTCCTTGGAAAACGAGTTGAAGATGGTAACTTTTCTACTGTTCCATTAAGAGATGAGTTCCTTGAAAATGCTCGTCTGTTTATCTTCGAAACTTATTGCCGAATTCATCAACGCATTGACATGGGGTAAATACTGACTTTTAAATGTTTCCAAAAGTTTCCCAAGTGAATTTTTTTTAGGGATAAGTGAATTCCTTAACCAGAATTTTAGCACTTGGTTTCTAGATTTTATTCTTGTTCATGTGGCCTGTCTATTTCCCAACAGATATGTGGAGAATCTTTAAATGCCCACAACTGTCAGAAATAAAATGTTCCTTTGAGACCAGCTGCATGATAATTTGTTCTTAACAGAATATGTTAAATCATGTACAGAGATAAATTATTGCAGTATTAATGACTTGTCATACTTCTAAAATAATATTTTGAACACTATGAACTATTTTTTTGGGTTACAATGCCAGCAACTTTCTTGATGCAAGGAAATTGTGTCTAGCTTCACATTTAAGAAAGATGTGTTTTTGAATCAAATGGAAAGACATCATATAAATGTTTAACTCACTTAAAAAGATGATAGCGTTAGAGAACTTGCTTTTGGGGTGTATGAATCAGTTGTACTTTTTACTAGTTATTTTTTCTGCCACACATGTTTTATTAGAAAATGCCCACCATTAGTATTGTCATAGACTGTCTAGGAAAGTGTTTTGGTGACATCCCAGTCCCATACTGATTAATGTCAATATGTTATGCCTGCCAGAGTTCTTGCAGAGAGATTAAGTCTGAATTATGAGGAAGCTGAAAGGTGGATTGTAAATCTCATCCAAAGCTCGAAACTTGATGCTAAAATTGATTCAGAGTCAGGAACTGTAAACATGGAGCCCAATCGTCCAAATGTGTAAGACTACAGGAAGCAGATTCCGGTTTATCATGTTGATATAGTCAAGTTCTGTTTTTGTTGCTTGCTCTGGTTTGATTCGTTGAAATTTTACTTATTTAACTCTTCCAGGTATGAGCAGTTAATAGATCACACCAGGCCTCTCTCAGGGCGTACATACAAGCTAGTCAGTCAACTTCTAGAGCATACACAGGCACAGGCTGCTGCATAATTTTTTGGCCGAGTACCAGGTTTCAATTTGCTCAGCATTTGATGATGCTCCTCAGATTCAAACTAGAGCAATTGTACATGGGAAATTTTCCTTGAAAGTTTTAAATGGACTAAATCTTCTGCGACCATCGTTTTCTATTTGTGTTCACAGGCTTTGCTGTTAGCTTGTTTGCATCGGTCAAGCTTAACTTTTCTTTAAGTAGTCGTATCATTTCCTTTTCTTAGGGTTATATGCCTTTTTCTATGGCATATGATGCATCTAAAACCGCTTTGCATTTGCTTTACAATATATAATTTTTGGGTCGTGATGTAGGTGGGGAGTTGTGTAGAGCAATTTCGTACGGGGTGAATCCAAATTAATCTGAGGTGTTATGAAATTTCCCTGGTGATTATAATGAAAAAAAAGTTGTCCTGTGCTCATGGAGGTGAATTTTATGTAACAAAATCAAAGGAAATGACTAATATGTTTACATATTTTTATTATCCAGTATCGCCAAATAAACTTGTAATGCAGTTGCTAATGATTTAGAATTTGTCAATGCAATACTGGTACGCATAGGTCAAATCGTTGTCGTTTAACGACTCTATTAAGACAATAAATTCAAACCCATTGAAATGTTGAGATGTCCGAAAGGAATAAGATGGAAGATTGAGCATGGCTGCTTGGGCTTATCATTTTTGCGTCCTGACTTTCGAGCTCAAGCGTTTCAAACTCCTCGGCATGAACTTCAACGGTGAGTATCATGTGTCTCCTCGAGCAAGCATTGTCTCTTGGTGTTAAGCTAATGTTGTTGTCAAGGATTAAACGACAATTGAAGGGGACTGTGATGGTGTTTGAGCAATACCAGCAATGCCACTGCATTGTTCAAGTAAATAACACATGTTAGGATGTTACGCAGTTTATGCTCTCACTGGAAATTATGTAACAGTCATTCAGCTATATACTGCCGTCGGGATGTCGTAATATATAATACAAGTATTTCAAGGAATCTTCCTTATCTCTCGCTTGCTTCTCTTACTGCTGCTTCTTATTCATTTTTCATCTATAAACTGGAATCCGAGCTCGATTCTGCACCTATACTTAATCCAAATCATTCCATTCATTCAGTATGGCACAGGGCACCCGAAATCAGATATAAAAAAGATGTGCAATCAGCTCAAAGAAGGCCAAATGAGCAATTTAGTCTCCAACGTTTGCACTGAAATTCTAATTGTCATTTTGAAGCGTTCAAAATAAATCATAATATTTGGAAAATTTTAAAAATATACTTTGATTGGACAGAAAAACTATCAGTGTTGAGCAACCATCAATTATATGCCATGTGACATTTTTCTTTTCTGACGTGATTCTTTTAATTTTAGTAAAGTGGGACCTACATTGATGACTTGAATTTTAAAAATAAATAGAAGTGGGTCCTATGGGGTTAAACGGTGCGGTTTGATGTCCTATTTCTATTAAACGATATGCTTTGATGAACCTGCTTTCATTTAAACTTAGGCATCAAATGTTGTGCGTTTTGACCTAGCACGCATAGTCTTGAAGCTTAAGTCTAATATGCACCATTCTTCCTTAATCCCTAATCCCAAATTCTGTTCTTTTATAAATGATTTGAGCTTTATCAATTTCAGTCCCACCTAAATATTCTTCAAATGATTTTGGACTTTCCTAATTCCTAATTTTTCTTCTTTTACCAGACATCATTTATAACGTTAGAAGCAACTTGCACGCTCTCCAGGTTTTTGAACAAAAAGTTGACAATTCATCATGATAGGTTCATTGTCGTCTAGCTTTTATGTTTTTTATGTGTGGCCCCCTAAATCGTCTTGTTAGTACTTGTTTGTTTATGATTGTATGTTGTGGTCATTTATACTTATTGAGGTGTTGCATATATGCTATGGTCTCCTATGCGTAGATTTATTTTCGAAGACTAGATGTTGGCAGTAAATGTGTTGGTAATAGAGTTGTCCACATTTAAAAAGATGATACTTTTTTCGTCTCTTTTGAACAATTTCTGGTTAATTTTTTTCTCTAATCTCATCCAATACATGTAAATGTACTTTAATATTATGTACATATTATTTCAATGCAAACAATTTCTCTTCAGGGAAGAAAATGTACTTCTTTGTACTTAAAGTTTTGAGATTTGGATGTAGACATTACTCTGACAATTTGTATCTCCTTCAATCCAATTATAGACATTCCTCTGACAATTTGTATTTCCTTCAATCCAATTATTAAATATTTAAATCAATTAATGAATAACAGATGCATAAGCTATTGTTGCTATAAAGAAGATGGATTAGAAATATAAAAAGTTGTTGATTCAATTAAGTTAAAATAAGTACTTTTATCGAAATAGTTGAGTTACATGATAATCTATTAGTATCATGTTATGACGTATGATTATTAGTTTATAGAGAAGGTACCTTTTCTTTTTTCCATTTCCTATCTATTATTTGTTGTTTGTTGATGGACCAAGCAAATGCGGGGCTTGTTTCCAATCTATTATATGTTTCGAATCAAGGCATAGATTGTGTTGAATTATACTAAATGATACTTTGGTACATGCGATAGTATTTCAATGATAAAAGTTAGCAAACTAAGCATCTTTGCTTGTAGAACACCCTAAACATAATAGGGACTTCATCATCTTCAACCCAAAACTTTAAGAGATATTTTTCCACCTCTAGGGTTGGGCTTAAAATTTGTAGTTTTCATATTTGAAAGAGATGTGGTATATATATAAGTAGGGAGTCCATCTTTAAATATGTAGTTTTCATATTTGAGGTGATTTATGGATTGTTGTATCAACAAATGAAAATTTTGAGTAATGCATGATTATTAGTTTAAGTTTATGGAGATTTTTTTTAAATTTGAAATCTTTAGGTGCTTATATTTTCCTCTAATTTTAGTTGGCACTCCAAGCTTTCATAATTGGGCATGTAGCATCCAATATTGTTGGCCCCTAAATTTTTTTATTTGATTAAGCATGATTAGATGAATTTTTAGGCCTTGATTGATTAAATTGTGTTGGGCTTAATTGACATGTTAATGTTTATAAGGTTAAATGACATAAGTGATTAAATTGAAGTGTTAGAAGGGATAAGTTACATTAAGGGCATTTTGGGCATGTCACTTAAGCATTTAAGTTCCTAGGCTTTTAAGTAAGGGCAATATGGACTTTTTAGC
>JANVCL010000169.1:52253-64208 GCA_026546855.1 Erythroxylum incrassatum | reverse complement strand
CATCATCATCTTGAGGGGGTGAGGTTTAGGTTGGATTTTTCATGAACAAAAGAAGAGAAAGCAAGGTGGAAGAGAGTATAAAAGATGGTCAAAAGCAAGAAGAAGCAAGGAAGAGGAGAAGCTACGAAAAAGGAGAGGAAAAACCACCAAAACAACTCCAAAATCTCTTAAGAAAGAGAGCATCGTGAGAGAGCCAAAAATGAGCTTCAAAATTATTAAACAAATGGTGGTTTAAGACATGGCTTGGCAAGTGACACTTGTCATTTGCCACATGTCCAAATTCCAAGCATTAAACTTTGTTTCCTTATTAAACTAATCCATTTAAACCCAAATTTTCAATGGCTCTAATTAATAAATCCTAAAATCATGTATCTAATATTCCATTGCCATTGGACAGTAATTTTTTACTACGGTAAACAATTATTCTACCCCTTGGCATTTTTCCTAGTTTAGAAATTACCCTAAAATTTTAGAAAATTTTCTAAAATTCTCAAAAAATTCGAAAACCACAATAACCCTCTCCAAATCAATTTTTCATGGACACAAATCACATTTTTAATAAAAATCACATTTATTAACAATTATACCGGGATATGTCATGAATGCATGTACAGTCATTTTCATGTGCAAAATTACTATCCACGAGTATGTGTATGCTGTATTATGCAAGAACATGTAAAGGCATTTGTAAACACTCATTAACCACTACGAATTACTATTTTACCCTCCCCGTCGGTGATGGGATATTACAATTAAATAGAGGGGCGACATTTTTTCATCTTCTAAAAACAGTTGACTAAGGTTTTTTAAAGTAGAAGAAGACGATGTTTGGACAATGACTTAAGTAAAAATTAAGGATATAATAACTTATGTTTGGATTGATGTTTTGAAAATCGGGCTGGACCGACCGGTTCGATCGATGACCGGTCAGCTATTCGGTCCGGTTCACTTTTAAAAACTGGTTCTCAATTGAACCAGGTCAAACCGGTCAAAATTGATCAATTGACCGGTCGAACCGAACCACTGGTTCAATAAATTTTTATGTTTTTATATTTTTATATTTTATATTATTTGTTATATTTTTGTATTTTTTAATATTATCAATATTATATATAATTATGACGTCACACTGGTTCGATCGGTGGTTTAACCGATCAAACCGGTGACCAGTAAGGCCTCCGATTTGATGTCTGGTCCGGGTTTCAAAACACTGATTTGGATATAAGAGTAAGTAAACTTATTTTGCAAATGGAATAAACTTTGTTTACGTTATTGTAGGCTGAACACATAAACCTATTAGAGCCCAATCTTGATTGAAGTCCATTAAGAAACCAAAAAAAAATTTGCTAGTTTAGAGAATTGAATGTTTGATTTTTTTTTGAAAATTAAAGAATGACATTAATCAAAGAAAATGCCTAGGGATATACTATTGAATGTAAGAAGCACATTCTACAAAAAGATCAAAGAATTGATCATCTTGAATACTAAAGGAGTTATAACTAGCGATAATAACCAATTGGCTAGGATAGATGGGGATAACTTTAATATGGCTCCTCTTATCAATATTATCCCCTTAATATAGTGAATAATGTTCATCTAGAGCTCCATTTTATCATTTTGAATGTTCTTTAAAAGTCCTTAAGTTCCTCTCATGTCGAATCTAGTAGATTAAATATGACTAAGCCATTTAGAGAAGTAATCTATCATCTTTCCTTATTCCTGAGGGCTTCAGAATCCACTGTACAATGTACTTCTAGTCTGTAAGAGGATCTAGAGCCTTAAATATTAATAGGAAGTCTCCTTATATGGTACTTATGAAGAGGCATACAAAGAATAAGTGACTGATGGTTGCATCACTCTTGTTATAGTTTACAGGAGGAATTCATAATGGCAGAGATAACTGAAGTAATCTTGTCTAAAATGGATAGCCTTTCCACAATAGCTAACCACAAGGTAAAAGATAATTTGGGAGGGAGTAGTTTACTTTACATTAGTCTAAACCAGGGAACCTTGGTTCCTATAGGCATATATAATAATGTTATGCTAGAGATCAAAGAGATATGATTATGCTAAAGACAAATGATCCACACTAGTAACATGTTACAGTGGAATCCTAGTAACTATATAATGATCACACTCAATATTATGTTTGACATTATATGTATACCATAATAAATAAATAAATCATAACTAAGAATATAAGATAGGAGAATTCAATGTTGAGGTATGTGAAGCTAATGTCATACATAGTGAAATGAGGGATGTTAGTCATATCTTAGCTTATACTGAGCTAATGTAAATTGTTACACATTCTTGCCTCTACGTTAGGAGCGTATGAGAATGTACTTAACCTATAATATAAATTTCAAGATGATATAAGTTGCTATTAAGCACATATTAATAAATTTTTTAAGGATTTTAAGCCATATATTGAGGCATATATTGCTAAGTTATGCACACAAGAAGTTAAAAACTAAGAAGGGGAAGCACTATGATGAGCATAAGTGAAAAGTGGAAAGAAAGTCTTTTATAATTCTTAGGATCCCTAGAAAGGACTAAGGCTAGTTAAAATGGGAAACAAAAAGAACCTCCTAAAGAGAACAAATCTTATTTATGTCATGATTAAGTTAGCCTTAGATCCGATATTGATTTCTGTAAAGGTGGAAAGGACAAATTTTCTTAGAATTATAGTAGTCACGGTTTTATGTTGGATGGTTTTGCAGTATTAGATGTTGTTTATTAAATAAATAAAATTATTTTTTGTTTTTCTAGTTCTTAGAATCTTTATTCCAATTTGTGACATACTAAACTTGGTCATATTAGATAAAATCGAATAAATCAATTGATCAAAAATATTTTGTTTAGAAGACCTACATAAAGTAGAATAGTTTATTTGTGAGTTTTTTCTAAAAAAACCATTGAACAATGAAAAAAGGTACTAAACTATTACAAGTAATTCATTAAGATATTTATGGATAAGCTAATATAAGAGCATGGAAAAAATACTTATTTTCATCACATTTATCAATAATTATACTCTGTATAGTCATCTTTATTTGACTTCTCAAAATTTTGAAACATATCTTATTTTAGAAAGTATATGACTTTAGTTATGAATCAATAAGATAAAGGCAATGAAGAATTCCAAAACTGTTCAGTATAACAAGAGTTCTTTGATCAATTCAAGAGGTCATGTGATGAAAATTGAATGGATAGCTAAATGACTGTCATATATATCCATCAACAAGATGGTGGTGTCAAGATGAGAAATAACGCTCCTCTTATGATTAGGTATATAATGGTATAGGAAAATTTACCTATAACCCATTGGGGTGATGTGTCAATGATGATCATATATGTACTTAAAAAGGTGTCTATTAAATCATATCCTAAAACACCATATGATAGACAGATAAGTATTAGACTTGATTAACCTTATATGATTTCTTGAGAATATGTTTGCTACCTATAATCACAATCCTTATTGTAAGTATAGGAATTTAGGTTCCAAAGGGAAGAAGAAGATTATATTTAAAATATTTTTGGAACATTACAAAGGGTATATGTTCAAAGGTGAACAAGTTAATAAACAAGTAATTGAATTTGAGTTACAATAAATCATATTCTTAGAGAATGATTTTCTAAAGCAAGAAAATATAGTTCAAAATTTATCTCTATATGAGAAAGTTGAATCATAATGCTTCCATAAAACAAAACCAATTGAATGATATTCATCCAAGTGAGAGATATTTAGGAGATGATGAATTGGTTTAGGATCAATGATAATTGCAACCCAATAGAAGCTCTTTACCACTAACTAATTTAATTAAGAGCAATATGAATATAAAGAGATTAGTTTCTCAATTTTCATTATGCCTATATAGTGAGCGAATTATACCTTCTACAATTTTTAAGATGAAAGGAATTACCTTTATGGTATCTCTAAAAGAGTATAATAGGCCAAGGAATATGAAAAGGCTTCATCTAATCTTTCTTAAGATGAATGAGTTATAACAACAAAAGAAGAATGAACTTTAATGGGTTTGATATGAGTATAAGACTTAGATGAATTTTTTAAAAGGATGTAAAGCCATAAAGAATAGATTTTTATGTTAAGAAAAGGACTTATGGTAGCTTTGAAAGATACGAAGTGTGTCTAATGCCAAAAGGATACACAAAATTGAAGAGATTGATTATGAGGAGAAATTATCATTTATTGTGAAGTTTACATCGATTTTTCTGATTCTGGCCTTAATAGTAAGATTGGATCTTGTCATGCATGAAATGGATTTAAGGAATATGTTCTTAAATGAAGAAGTCTATATCTTACAATGATTAGATTTCATTTAGAAGGTCTGAGAACATTACATGATCAAAATGTTAAAGTTAACCTATAGTAGTATAGTCTCAGTGTAGGTGGTACATTAAATTAGTATTATAATCATGTCATATGATTGGAAAAGACCATTTAGTATATATTAAAATATCCAACAATAAATGTATAATTTTAGCGTTTCATATATATGATTTTTTTAATAGCTAGTGATAGTAAGTAGTTTGTTAAGCAAACAAACAAATTGGCCATCAACCATGATCAAAATGAAGAATATGGCTAAGGCTGACACATATTTGTCATTAAGATCTTTAAGTATCATTCAATTTGAGCTTTTTTAATATTATAAGCTACATATATATCAAAAGAGAAATGGATATGTCTCGTTACTATTTATAATACTTGTTATCAATGATGACAATTTATTTTTCATCGAATATTTTATACAATATATGTTTAATTAAGAATTAAAAAACATTTTCTAGATTAGATTTTAAAATTCAGTTTTAGAAATATGAGAATGCTTGATTTTGAATTAGGCTTTTTGTTCTAGAATGAATATTAGAGTGAGTGTCTAACATTTATTTTTAGATATAAGAAGTATGTTGGATAGATACGAGTTGCCTTCCCACATAGATGATCACCTCCATTATTTTATAAGAATGGTGATGAGACAAGTCTTAAGTGATTTGTCAAGGTGATAAAATGAGAGCTTAAGGCTTAAAACACTAATGTCGATGTAAAGTATATTAAAAGGTGTAAAAGATTATTATTAATGACATAACTAGCGATGGCAATCCAGACCAGTCTAACCCGACCCAACCCGAGGCCCAACTAAAAGTGACAAAATGACATCATTTTTTAAAATTTTATTTTAAAAATTAATAAATCGGGTAAGGCCCGGGTGGTCCACCCTTGGAGCCAGCGCAAGCCAGGTGTGACCTCACCCATTGTCATCTTTAGACATAACTAAAGAAATGATGTGTTCACCTAATTTGTCTTAATATGTCAGAAGAGACTTTTAAAGGGTGGATTAAATAAATAAACAAGTGAACTCAAGTTAGGAATTAGGTATATTTGAAATATCATTTATATAGTATTTAAGGAAATATATATGTTTTAATAAAAAAGAGTCAATACTGTAACATATGAATCATATCATGTGTGCATTTTTGACCAATAAGGACAATATAAGTTGTATTCTCAACTTATATTGTGTGAGGATCCTTTAAGACTAGATAACCTCCAATTTAAAGTACCCTTTTTTACTCAAGTTTTAATTTCATAGAATTAAATTAATGTTTGCTACCTTAGAATGTCACTCGAAAATCATGAATGATTCAATATAATAGGGCATTTTAGAAAAGCGAGTTACATTGATTCAAACGATTGAGAAATGAGAAAGATCATTTCAATTTCAAATTTTGTATCAAGATACATTTAAAAGGTACTACCTTCTATATAGAAGGTAGTATAAATAAAAAATATTTATATAATAAGAATCAGACGGTGATTAATGAAAAAAATGTTCTAGGGTATAGCATACTAAATCCACTTAAGGATGGATTAATCAATTGAGAAGTCATATATTCCTAATACATATATGATGATATTCTCTCATAGTATGCTAGTCACATGAGATATTAGGCAAGTATAAATAATTTAGAATCAATTTTTTCTGGTCAATTAACTTCATAAGATGCAAGTAGTAGAGAATGGATAAGCATACATAGTGAGTTAATAATTTGAAATGTTATAATTGTAAACATCAAAATTGAAAATTATATATATAAGATATGATTTACTAGAAAAATGAGAGCTAGATAACAAAATTTTGAAAAATTAGTAAAAAACATAATGAAGGAGTTCTACCAATTTTGTGATTCTGAAAGTCTCTTATCCCGTAGATTAAAGAAAAAAATTTGTAAGTGATTTTTGTTTAATTAACCAGTGATATAAGTGCATTTAGATCCTACCATGTTATCTAAAAATGAATATTTTCTTACGTATCATCATGCACCAAACAATAAGTGTATAACCTTATTTATTGGTTATCCATCTCCAGTGTGTGCTTTTACCTCTCTAAGCAAAAGTGAAGAAGAGAAGGCATTTCATATTTCATGACAACATTTTAGCAACAAAAGCCTTGGAGCTTGGTCTATGATATATCCATAAAAAACCCACCTTACTCCAAAATTGGTCCCCTAGTCTCAACATTGAAGAAATTAAGCCGTCAAATGTCCCCATCTAGATGTACATCCATAGGTTACCACTAGAATACTAAACCACAAGAGGACTGAATCACTTAGTAGCTATGTTTAGAGGCCTATTTATTTTGATCAAGCCATAATAGAAGTTAGTGGAATTAATTATGCTAGAGCGTGTGTAGTTATTAACGCCTTGAATCCCTGTCCTCAGATTGGATAAAAACTTTCTATTGATTGAGGATATTTTCAAGTTTATATATTCCTAGAAACCTACCACAAAAAATAAGAAAGCATGGAAGTCTTATAGAAGAATATTCAAATCAGGATACTCCTAAGATCTTTAGGAGATAACAACTACTTTAGTCCTCCGACAGACAACTCAGTAAAAGGTGTTACTACATATGCATCACAAAATAAGGTTTTAGACTCAAATAAAGAAAAAACTCCTCCAATCTCATAAACCAAATTATCCTCCATTTACCAAAAAAAATGCAATCATAGATAAGCTTGCTATTATCAATATGCACATATCAACTAGCCCTAATCATATGTGCTCAAACCAAGAAGAATTTGCTAATGGGGAAGATACTAAGACCCCTTAAAAAGCCCCTATACTGCACCATGAAACTTCAACACATGAGGAGGAAGGCTATAAACCTATAATTAGAAGGAAATAAAATAGGAAAAAGGTCACTGAATCAGGATATAACTTTATGATACTAGCTACTTGGAGCATTAGAGGTCTAAATTCCCTTAACGGGAAACTCTTTGATGAAAAATAAGCCTATGGCTTTATGCATTCTTGAATCTAGAATCAAAGAAGTAAATTTTCAGGTTTACAACATTTTCCTTAAATATTGGAAGCTATTACACAAATACGAAGCTCATCAAAATGGTATAATTGTATTCTTGTATAATGAGGCGAAGACATCCATATTAGAATCCATAATTATTGAACAACTCATATATGCGAAGGTATGTATTAAGGATCTCTATCAAATTGTTTATATTTCTATTATGCATGTCCTCAATTACCCTTTCAGAGAAATTCCTTATGGAATAAACTTAGAGAAATTGTTATAAATAAATGGAACACAAAATAATCCTATAAGGATTGTAATTATTAGTACTGATCGTCTTTCTATTATCTAATCTAATAAAATGAATTATTGAAATTAAATATAATGATTAATTAAACTAAACTAACAATGAAAATTAACAAAATCAAAGCAATGGGGTATAATAAAGCCATAAGCAAAATAAGATTAAGATATAATCTCCCAATAACTTTTTTTATATTTTGAATTTTATAACCCTAGTTGTTTAGATTGACAAGAATTCTTAAGTTACAACTATAATCTTGCTCAAGAAAATATGGCTCATATCCTCAAGTTGCTTGACCAAAATCTCTTTCTAATGAAAGTAAACTTTAACTCATGTTGTGAATTCCTTTACTAGATTTTACCGTTAACATAGAATCATCATATAGTCCTATCTCTATAAATCAATTCCCTTATTACTTATATTGTGATCTATTCATATATAGAATCTCCTAATTCTACTGTGTGAAATATAAAATTGAATAAGAATGCTAGCATATTATAATTCAACTCAATATAATCATAAATAATTCTCAAGAAAACTAAATTCTTACATTAAATCAAAGAAATGAATCTAAAATGACTAGTCCTAAGCTTCATCCCATTTAAATCTAAATCTTGATTATTTTATAAAAAGATAAAAGATAATCACTAATAAATAAGACAAGATAAAAGAATGAGCTCTCATTAATATTGAATCTTAATATTTCTTGATTGAATCTTGATTAGAATCCCTCTTTCTTATAAAGTTGTTTTCTTCTTCTCCTAAGATGCTTCAATTTAGTTCTCTGGTTTGTATGGAAGGCTTTCTGTTTTCTCCTCTCTTCCTCCTCTTTCTATTTTGAGAAACCATACAAATGTTTCAAACACAATATAAGACCAACATGGGCATATATTGGTCCCATGTTGCTTCACAGTTATAAAAAATACTAATTTACATAAACCTTAATGCTATCATAAGTAAAAATATAAGTATATTATTAAACCCATTTTTTGTTTGTTCCTCTTCTTTTTTACACTTGAGAATCATTACTTTGAATATGGGCCTGACGTTAGTGAACATAGTACTGTGTAAGGGTTGTGTTATGGAACACTAGAATATGCCCAATTCATGTTCTCCATATATCCAAATTATTAAGGAAGGATAATACACCATAATGTGACACATGGACATGTTTATATTGTGTTACTTGATGTGCCAAATTGTTGAAGAAGCAAAAAGTCCCATTAAGCTACACCAGTTCAACACAGTACCATGTAGGTGCTATATTAGTGAATGTGGGCTTATATTCAACTTGTTTTCCTCTAAAATCACTCTAAAACTTCTCTAACTCAACCCCAATTTACATAAATTCACTCCTTCATAAGAGAGCTAAAATAAGGCTTATAAATATAAATTAAATTAAGTACCAAGTCAAACAAAAATCTTTAAAAAATATAAGCTAAATGCTCTCAAAATCATACTAAAACATAATTTAGTTAGCACTTATCAAATCCTTCTATACTTAAGCATTTACTTATCCTTTAGGAAACAAATATCATTACTTTTAATTTAAATAGGAAGCAACTCTAGGAAAGCACTTGACAAGTCAAACACATCAATTAATGTTCTTCATTATTCATCTAATTGGAAATTTCTTCAAATTGATAAGCGTTTAGCTACTTACATTAAGTCATAAATTAATTCAATTAACTCCATAATACTTCAAAATTCAAATCAATCCACAAAACTCAACTTAATGCATAAAATGGAAATATACGTGGATGTTGTATCAATTTTCAAACATTTTCATAACCTTATTATGAGAATTAAAGCAAAACACTTACTTCAAATTCACACAAGTATTTATAAGCTTATTTGAAAAGTCACTTAACTTTTTGATGCAAGAGTAGACACCTTGTCGTGAATAATCTTAATTACTCAATTAGGTCACCGTTTTAAATGACTAGTAGTGCCACTCTTAAATTTCAACCTTTTTTACTCGGTTTGAAGCCAACATAGTGAATTTATTCAATGCTCGCTTATTCACACACTATCTATTTATATAGGATTATGAAAATACTTAAAAAGAATTCATTTAAAACTTAATTGTATGTGCATAATGCAAATCAAGTATCCATTTTTAAAATTGAAGCAACTTAAACTTAACTAATCATTAAAGCTTATAACTATTTGCCTAAAAATCAAATCACATTAATAACTAAACTCATAATGAGTCATCTTGATCAATATTCTTTCCAAATTATAGCAAAGTTGATAAGTAGAATCATTAAGTCCTTCCCCCAAACTTGCATTATACATTATCTTTAATGTATAAAACATATAGAATAATGAAAATAATGAAATAAAGGTAAGGATAACTAGCAATTCCTTAGGAATAAAAGATTGTAAGCCTTGTTTTTGTTATAATGGCATGAAATTGGAAAACAAGGTTAAGAGAAGGGAAAATATGAAGGAACTTACACAGTTGCAAGTGGATGTGAATAGGAAGATCCCCTGTCCTTCGCACCTAGCCTCTTGAAAAATAGTGAGTAACAGTAAAAGATGAAATGTGTCCATACAAACAAAGATAAGAGTGGAGGTTAAGAATAAATTGACAAACGATTAAAGAGGGAACAATTTATATAAGAAATATGAAGAAGTACACCCAAAGATTGACATCCATGTATTTTAATTTCCTACTTTGCAAAATTAGGGCTTATTTGGAGTCCTACAAACAAAGCACAATTAAGGTCACAAAGTGTTTCTAAATGGGGTAGGTTAAATACTATACATGTCTATAATTATTAGGCAAACTTCAAGTAAGTTGTTAAAACATAGTGTTTTAATCTTTAGAGATAAATCATAAGATCAAGATTGTAAGGTATTTCAGTACCATATAATTTTTCCCTTCAGGGTCATTAATTTAATTTTACATTTAAAAGTAAATATCTATCCAAACTAATGAAATATAATCTTTACTATAGCTTGTAGTGGTGATTTTGTCTTTATAACTTGCATAGGGATGAATTTGCCTTTACAACCTATAACTCCACCAAGTCTTAAATAGTAAAACCATAAGCTAATAGTAAAAGAGCATAAAAATAAAACAAAAACCATAAATCTAAAACTATCAAAACAAACCAAATTACTATTAAAAATCCTACATAAGTGGAAGCCCTTATGTGTACTCAAAGTTGATTAAATAATGAAGATATTGATGGTAAATTCTTTTCTTTTTAATATATTTATTTTATCTATCTTTATATTATCTTACCTAATATTGTGTTTTTTATTTTCTATAGCCACAGGTATTAATACGGAGGGGACTAGTGAAATTATTTGACCAATTGAAGGTTATTTTGATCAAATATATGAAGATGAAGGTATTTTTAATTTTCTTTTCATTTAATATTACATTACTAAATATTCTTTTTATTTAATATTACATTACTAAATATTCTTTTTATTTTAATAGTAAATTACTAAATATAATGTTTGTACATACAGATGATTGGATCCAAACTGTTAACGATCTTACCAATAAGTACAATTAGTCAATTACATGATGCTCTCTTAGTCCCCACTCTCCAGTCTATCCAACATGATGCTCTCTTAGTCCCCACTCTCCAGTCTATCCAACATGATATTATCTTAATTTTGTAAATTGTATCAACTTTTATAAAATGATTTAGATAATCATTCGTGTACAACAAAATTTTCTATGGTTAATGAATTTAGTTTTATCAATTCCCTTTTATAATAATTAATAAATTATTTAAGTAAATTTAAATTTTGTAATTAATTGAATTGAAATTCTTAAATGTAACTATTAACTTAATGACTTTTCATACAAATTTCTAATCAATTGAATTAGAATTCCTAATTAATCGTACCAATAAATATATCTCAAGATTTTAATTTTAAAATGTATTTTCTCATTAATGATATGCAAATGTATGTAGCACCCTTCAATATAAACCTGACTTAATGACTTTTAACATAAATTGTGCTAATATTTAGCTCATTATACCTAAAATATTACTTAAAACATTAAGAACTTACTGATGTTACACTTTCATTTAATGACATATTTTTATTCAAATGAAATATTAAGTGGTTTAAGTAAAAAGATATAAATATTTTGTACTTTAATATTCGATAAAATTAATAACTTTATTATCTCATAATTATATGTTGTTATAATTTAAAGGTGTGACATAATATATATATTAAAATGAAAAAAGTTGATAATTTTATAAATTTTATGAAATATAGTATGCTTATAACACTCTAAGGACAAGAGGGATTTAAAGTTAAACTTATTTCGAAGTT
>JANVCL010000169.1:0-37114 GCA_026546855.1 Erythroxylum incrassatum | reverse complement strand
TCTAGTGTGATGAATACTATGAGACTTTCCCTTCTTCATAGTATACTCCTCTTGAATAAGAATGGAAATCAACTCATTAATTCTCCATTCATCTTTCTGAGCATGGTAAGTACTCCTGAGAACATTAAACTCAGATGGAAGAGATTCAAACACCTGCCAGATCAGGTAATTCTCTCCCGACACAACTTTCATATCCTTCAACTTGTTATACCAGTTCACAAGCTTCATAACATGCTCATGAACACCACCCACACCATCATACTTGCTCTTAGACAATAAAGAAAAGTAATTAGACTTTTCAGTCTTATCAAACTTCTGGAATTTTTCACCAATAGCCTTGATATAATTTTTGGCATTATCAGTTTCTGTAATGCTCTTTTTAATAGTCTTCTCCATTGTGTACTTGATGGTCATCAAACAGACCTTATTAGCACGAACCCACTTATCATATTTAGCTTTATCTAATGTGAAAGACTCAGCAGTAGGTTGTGCAGACTCATCCTCAAGGAGAGCAACATCAACATCAGAAACAGCTTAAAAAAGATTCAAGGATTCAAGCCAGTCCTCACAATTGGTCCCATTCAGCTTAATCAAAGAATTCAAAGCTGGAAATTGATACAATACAAGGAGATTTAGCAAATGTATCACCAATTAGCATAATTGGGCAAACAACACAGCCAGGTTTTCATGCAATTGCAATCCTGCCTAAGGGTCTCGAATTGCAACACAGATCACCCAGAACATTAAACTACGCCCTAAAGCTAATATCGATAGGATATTAAAAACTTTAAAGACACAATTCAATGAATTAAACAAAACAATAGGAACCACATTGATAAAGACAAACCGATAGGGTAATTGCATCACTAACATAGCATCTAATGTATGCCCAATAACAACATCACAACAATAATTTGTAATAATTGGTCTCATGATAGGCGAGCTTACAATTATACAAAATGAATGACAATATTTCAATAACATTCCCCAAGATTGTTCCCATAGGTTCAATTAGCACCACAATTATAAAATTAACCATAGTAATCATATAATGTAACATTATATACATAAATTACATCCAAAATTAATTTTGGTGCATAACAATATAACACTAAGAGTACACAAGACTCCACAAGCCCATATAATACCAGGAATAAGTACAAAAATTTTCAAGAAAAAATTCGGAGAGTACACTATATTTTTATTAATTTTAAAATTTAGAAAAATAAAAATTCTAACATTAAAAAAATTCCAAAAAAATACCATAAAATAGAACTGGGCAAGTGGAGCAAGTAGGGAAAAAGGCCACTGGCGGGTGTGGGCGAGGGCCAACAGTTCAGGCTTCATCTTCCTCGGTCGGCTGATTGGTATCCGGATCACCCGACCCAATTTGGAAAAAACGTTATATCTCTCTCAATTTTGATCCGTTCTCAACAAATTTGGTGTCATTAGATTCAGAAAAAAAACCCTCAATCAATTTCACAAAAAAGGCTACTAAAAATGGTTAAAAAAAATCGAAGAGGGACGGTTATGGTTCGGTTCTTCAAGTTCTTGACGTTTACAAAAGCCAACAACAAATTGAACAACCTACCATATGCTTTGACACCAAACCGAAACAAATCAATAACCACAAAAACGAATTCACAAAAATTAACAAAACAAATTTCGAATTCAACAGATTAACAAAAAACGAAAAAACATATAATCTCAAAAAATTACCCAAAATTAGCAGTCAAAATTAGGGTTAATTGGCTTTCATACTAATTAAAGGAAATTTTAACACGAAATTACAGATTAATTTCATAATTAGTCAACACAATTAATTAACCCTATAAGTGCAACATACTAGATTCTCAAATTGTATGAACAAATACCTGGAAACTGAGGAAACATTGAGTCCATTGTAATGTTCTGTGAAGCGGAGCGACAGAGACGCAGATGATTAATTACTGCTATTTCAAATCTTGATTAGAAACCCGTACAATCAATGGAGCGACTGTATTTAAGGTTGGCTAACAGTAGAACCTTCTATGTATTACAATATATGGGTCAAGCCTACTCATCATAGCAAACCTATGAATACAGGCCCTATGACATTTATGAGAGAAGTATTGTTAATATCTAATTAATTGAGATTTATACGAAATTATGTTTATTATGCTAGTCTACAAGATATGATAAATTCTATTAGAGGTGGTTTCATAAAATTGAAAGATGACAGAACCACTCTGTCACTCTCGTCTCTCTGCGAACAAAGATAAAGCTTTTTGGTGCGGCTTTTGGATCGTGTAAAACAATAAATAATTCAAGAAAACTAGACGTTAACGTACAACTTCAATATTCAATCATTTTATGAATGTGAATGGAGGAAGTTTCGTCGATGTTGACTTTATGGACGGCCGTCGCAACATGGGAGTAGCTTTAAGAAATTTCAATGGCCTGGTTGTTCACTAGAGTAACTTGAATTATAGGCTTGATGAGGGCATTCCCTCAAATTACATAATTTTTTCATAAATTGATAATATAGTGGTGGCGGGGGGTCCGCTCCTGCAAGTAGCAATTTGTCTCCATACCTGACTTATGAGCACTAAAAGTCTACCGTAGTCTTTCTTTGCTGTCAGAAAAGGATTGATTATATAAGGGAGACTAACCAAAGTCAAGAATAAATCGAATTGAAAGTCTATGCTTTTGTCACTTCGAGGACTGAAATATTATAAATCAAAATCAACAAGGAGCACTACCTTCTTGGTCCCTTCCTAATCGCCTGTATTGATTTTGTATTATCTCATTGCAATCATTCAATCATTCACTTCTCTTTACGTATTTCGTTTCAAGGAAGACTTACAACACAAAAGTAGTGGCGTGGCCTGGATTTAATTGTCAAACGGGTTCAATTCCTTCTCAAGATGGAGGATTATATAACAACTATTTTAGTGATAAATTCGAATCATAGTTTGATAATTTAAATACTCATTTATCATGTTCAATTTCATCATTAGAATCTCTACTCATTAAATTACTTTAAACTAACATCCATCTAATGCTTTTGAAAAATATATTATAACTTTAACGAGCATATAAAGATGTAAATATATATTTTTTGGTCACAATCTACCTTATCTTAACTCTATCTAAGGCGATATTCCATAAAAATTAAACTAATTTACATGCACAAAAATGGTTTTTCTAGTTTAAATATTCAAATATCAATATAATTTATCATCCCGTCTTAATTGTTTAGGAAAAATAATATGACAATTGTTCATTTGTGACGGTCAATTCAACCTAAAAGTGAGTTAATTACTATATACCACAATTGTACTAAAAATAATTTAATTTTATTAATGCATTAATTAAATGTGCTTATACATCTTAATTCTTATACATTCCTAAATCTCTAATATGTCTCTCAAATATGCCTTTAACTACATGTTTTGTTAAAATGATCAACTACCATTTTGTGTGTAAAAATATATAAAAATTACATGACTTTGTGCAATCAAATATTTGGGATTAATGTTCTTAAACCTTCCATAATACTTAAAAACCTTTACATAAGTTAATACCGTTATATTATCCAATCTAAGTGTACTATCAATTTTAAGAATTGTACAAATTGTCTCAACCAGATGCCTCTTGCATTATAATGTTGAATGCAATATACTATTACTCTATAGTGAATGACAAGACACGAAATTGCTTTTTGTTCCACTACAATGTGACATTACTTCTAACTATAAAGGCATAGTTGAGATTACATTTTGCTTATCTATATTTAAAGATCAACCAACATCACTTTGAGAATATTTTTAACTATTTGCCAATATGTAACGTCAAAATTATTTTTATATCTGCTGATTATTAAGAATGTTAAATTTTGGGCTAGAGTCATGGCTCGAGTCGAGCAGCCAGTTCGTGGCTCTACCCAAAGCCACAAACAAAATGACGTCATTTTGTTTGTTGCAAAATGGTATCATTTTGTTTATGTCTTAAATATTTCCTCCACCAACAAAACGACGTCATTTTACTTTAAGAGTAAAACGACGTCGTTTAAGATACAAGGTAGTTAATAAAACACCAGATAAAATGATTTCGTTTTTTTGCAGGCAAAAACGACGTCGTTTTGCCTCTCAGTAAACGAAAGCCACCGGCCCAGTTGCCTCCCTCCCTTGCACGCTCACCCCTCAGCCTCCTGCCTGCCTCCATCTCCCTTCGTCCCCCCCGAACTCTCAGTCACAGTCTTACCCAGTGACCTAATTGCTTTCACAGTTTCACTCTTACTCACACAACACTTTTCACTTCTCTGTTATTCTTCTTCGTTTCACTTTCATCCTTCGTTCTTCTTCTTCGTATATCACCTGTCATGGCATCATCGAAGGTAATCTCTCATTCTCTCTTTGTCAATTAGGTTTTTTTGGTTATCTTGAGACATGATGTGGCTAATTTGAGAACTTTGTATGTTAATATTGGGAATATGAGATAATGCTTATAATGTGTTTAATGAAATGTCGTAGATATTAATGTGTTTGATTTCACACTTTAAACCATCTTTCTTGCTATGTTAGTATTTTGATCTTCTATTTCTATTAACCCCAGGTTAGTATTATCAGTTCATACTTCTTTCGGCTTGGCTTTCAGGGTCAGTAGTATATATTCTCAATGCTCCTTATATCTTTCAAACTTATTTGTATTCAATCTTTTAACTCTGGTAAGTTATTATACTTTTCTACGTTTCACATTTCAAATACGTATTCAAAGTCATTGGAGCTTGTAAACTGTATATTGCAATGTCAAAGAGAATGATGTATACATATTTAAGGATTCTAGTTTGAACAACAAAATTTGACTAGTATTAATATTACTGTAATAATATTAATACTCCTGTATTAATAGTACTATAATAATCATAAGTTGTTTTTCATGATTAGGAGTGACACGAAAGGTACTCTGTCTTTGGATGTTCTGTACATCTAGAAGAATGAATAGAGCATAATTAAGATTTACACAAAAGAAAAATGAGATTAATGCTTTTGAAAATATGGAGATTTATCAAGTAAGCCTCTAGGTCATATGATAAGTGGACAGTTGCTCTACTCATCCTATTATTGACAACGTTATAAGATTTGCAACAGTTATTGGATAGTTGACAGTAGCAATAATGTGCATGTGAGTATGAAGTTAATCTTGAGAAACATATATCATATTTGTAAATACAACCTGTGACTAAAGGTTAGGAAATTGAATAACAAACTTAATTTAAAATAAAATATCTTAAACTATTTTATTAATCTCTAATTATCGTTCTGAATGTTGTATTGGACACAAAACACATCAACTGCATCAAACCACTACTGCTCTGTTTATCCTCTCTTAAGATCACTTTAAAGCTTCTAAATTCCCTTAATTGCAATATATCCGTGATGTTACAAACTCCAAGCATCATTCCAATCTTGTTAAATGAAGTTGTATTCAAGGAATTAGTGAATATATATATAAAACATATATATCTGTGTGTGTGTGTGTGTGTGTGTGTGTGTGTGTGTGTTGTGCTACAATGGACCAATTTTATACCACCATCCTCCGCCAAATCTTATAAAAAGTTATGTCTTAACATGGATATCTTTGGTCATTCCATAAAACAAATAAATGATACCTTTGAAAGTTTAATGGCTGAAGAATATACAGTAGTGTTACTTCCTTCTACTCCATTCCCAGTTCTGTGACTACTTTTCTCATCCATGTCATTTGGCAAGAATCAAAAGTGGCATCCATGTATTTTGCTTTTATTAGTGAAAGTGTAACTGTAGGCTACTTTTTTGAACTCCAAGGAACTTTCTTTAATCCTAGATTGAAATATAATCTTAAGTATTCTTTATGACATCCAAATTTCCTACGAATTCACTGTATATATCTAATTATCAACCTGCCTTTATCACCTTTCTTGTAAGGTAAACCATAACTAATGCAATATCTTATAATGTTCATGTGAGTATGAAGTTAATGCCTTTATCATCTTTGTATTAATCCTTTAAATGATCAACCTAATTTACTTGGACATTCTAGCATATTCAAAATTTGGACATTCTTTGATTTTCTTGAACATTTTGTTTTATATGGAATATTTTAACTAGAATGTAGGTAAAGTATTTTGATTAATAATGTTTCATTTCCTAATACATTCTTATTTCTGACCTCAAGTATTTATATGTTTTTTATCAGATGGATGAGTATATTTCTTCAGTGGAGAGTTCTAATCCAGTACCGGAGGTAGAAGTGGAAACTTCTATTCTAACACCAAGTGAGGATAAAAGTTCAATTAGAACTCAAGTTAGTCAACATAAAGTAATGGAATCACTTTAAGAAGATTATATCGACCGACGGAATTGAAAAAGCAAAGTGCAATTATTATCAAAAATTGCATTCAAGTGCTTCGAAAGGTGGAACATCTCATTTAAAAAGACATACATAATTATGTATTAGCAGGAAGATGATTTTTAGAGGTCAAACATTTTTGACTCCTAACTTTTTGAAAGGAAAGAATGAAATAACAGTAACAACTTTGGATAATCATAGATCAAGAATTTTGATGGCTAATATGGTTATTAGAGATGAACAACCATTTCAAGGTTCCAAGTCGGAATACATTGAGGAGTGATATTTTCAAAATTTATGAGGACAAGAAGAGAGAAACATTAAGAGCATTGTCAAGTGTTCAAGGATGAAATGCTATAACAACAGACATGTAGACAACCGATAACCAAAAAAAGTGTTACATGAGAGTGACGACACATTATCTGCTCTATCAAGTGTTCAAGGATGAATTGCCATAACAACAGACATGTGGACAACCGATAACCAAAAAAAGAGTTACATGATAGTGAAAACACATTATACTGATAATGATTGGAAGTTATGCAATGGACTTTTGAGGTAATTTATATTCTTTAATATTGTTATCATTTACTTTTTTCATTATTTTATGAATTTATGATTTATGTTGGTATGCTTTTTCATGATAAGTTCATTTATGTGTCGATACCGCATACAAGTGAAAAATTGGCAAACATGTTGAAAGATTGTTTGATGAATTTGAACATCGAAAACAAAGTATCCTCCATCACAGTCAATAATTGTAGCACAAATGATGCTATGATTGAGAAGTTGAAGGGCAAAATATGGGTTCGGAGCTTATTAGCCGGAGGTAAGTTATTTCATGTGCGTTATCTTACGCATATTCTTAACTTGATTGTGAAGGTTGGGTTAGAGACAATAAAGGAAGCAATAGAGTGTATTCGGAATTGTGTTTTATATTGGAGTGCAACTCTTAAAAGAGTTGAAACTTTTGAAGATAGTGTACAAATTTTATGCATTCCAAATTCAAAGAAGTTGGTTTTGGATTGTCCTATCATATAGAACTCAACCTTTAAGATATTGGAGTCAGTAATACCATATGCTCAGCTGTTTATTAGACTAGCTGAAAGGGATTCTTAGTATGCCTACGTACCATCAAAGGATCAGGGGTACTTGGCTAGAGAACTTTGTATGAAGTTGAAATTATTCAATAATTGGACTGAATTATTCTCAGGAACAAAATATCCAACTTCGCACCGTATCTTTATAACTATGTCTAACATAAAACATGTTTTACCATCGGGGATGTTTGACTCCAATGCATTGATTCGGACTATGATGGAGTGGATGACGGAGAAATTTAATTCTTATTGGTCTAAGGTTGAAAATATTGTTGTAGTATTATATGTGTTAGACCCGAGATACAAGATGGACGAGGTTGAATACATTTATAATGCATTGTATACTGGTGAAGCTCAAGAGTATCTACATACCATGAAACAATTATGGTATAAATTGTTTAATGATTATGAAGTCAGAATGTAACAAACTCATGATGGGAATCTTAGTAGTGCTGCAGGCAGTTCAACTTCGACTTTAGTTTCAAGTTCAACCTTTTCTTCAAAACCACTATTGACATATTCTCTTTCAATTTTTTTGAAAGAGAAAAGAGTTATGATTTGTTAAAATACAATGGAGTTAGATAAATATTTTTCTGCACATTGTGTTCTTGAAACTGAAGGTGAGTCGTTCGATATATTCTCATGGTGGAAGATGTTTGCACATAATTATCCGATCTTACAAGTCATTGCACGGGACTTGTTAGCTATTCCATCATCCATCGTTGTTTCAGAGGCTGCATTTAGTACTAGTGGTCGAGTCATTACTCCTTATCGTGGTCGACATTATTATCGCATTATGGAAGCCCTTATGTGTGTTCAAAGTTGGTTAAATAATGAAGATATTGATGGTAAATTTTTTCTTTTTAATATATTTATTTTATCTATCTTTATATTATGTTACCTAATATTATATTTTTTATTTTCCTACAGCCATAGGTATTAATGCGGAGGGGACTAGTGAAATTGTTCAACTAATTGAAGGTTATTTTGATCAAATATATGAAGATGAAGATATTTTTAAATTTTTTTATAATATTACATTGCTAAATATTCTTTTTATTTTAATATTATGTTACTAAATATAATGTTTGTATATACAGATGATTGGCTCCAAACTGTTGACGATCTTACCAACTAGTACAATTAGTTAATTAGATAATGCTCTCTGAGTCTCCACTCTCCAGTCTATCTAGCATGATATTATCTTAATTTTGTAAATTGCATCATTTCTTGTAAAATGATTTAAATAATCATTCGTGTACAGTAAAATTTTCTATAGTTAATGAATTTGGTTTTATCAATTCTCTCTTATAATAATTAATAAATTATTTAAGTAAATTTAAAATTTGTAATTAATTGAATTGAAATTCTTATCCATAACTATTAACTTAATGACTTTTTACACAAATTTCTAATCAATTGAATTAAAATTCCTAATTAATCATACCGGTAAATAAATATCAAGATTTTAATTTTAAAATGTATTTTCTCATTAATGATATGTAAATGTATGTAGCATCCTTCAATCTAAACTTAACTTAATGACTTTTAACACAAATTATGTTAATATTGAGCTCATTATACCTAAAATATTACTTAAAACATTAAGAAGTTAGTGATGTTACGCTTTCATTTAATGACTTATAGTTTTATTTAAATGAAATATTAAGTGGTTTAAATAAAAAGATATAAATATTTTGTAATTTAATATTCAATAAAATTAATAACTTTATTATATCATAATTATATGTTGTTATAATTTAAAGTTGTGATATATATATATATATATTCAACTTTTTTCTTTATATATATATATAAGTTGAAAATTTTATACATTTTATGAAATATGGTATGCTTATAACACTATAAGGACGAGAAGGATTTAAAGTAAAACTTATATCAAGGTTTTGAATAATGAATTACTCTTAACAAACTTTTAATTAGAGTGACTTAAGAATGAATCTTCTAATATTAGAATTTATAAAGGAGAAAAAATATGAATATAAATTTAGATTAATTAGAATATAATGATTTTAAAAAAATAAAAGAACTATTTTCAAAAGTAATAAAAATAATAATTTATAAAAAAACATACCAGAAGTATTTATAAAATGTATTCTAGTTTTAATAAAATAGTAGTTATTTTCAATGTAATATATACTATACCTATTTGTTTTCATAACTCAATTACTTATATACTGTTTTGGAATTGACACGTTAGGATTAATAAAGTGATTAATTCATTTTAAGATTAATATAGCAATAATGTATATATTATGTAAATATGAAAAATAAAGTAAAAAAGTTTATATGCGTTAAGATTAATCATGATATTAATTTATTTTTTAATATGTGTAATACAAATATAAAATTTTACAATGATTATTTAATAATAGATATAATATGAAAAGAAAATAATATTTATACAACTATACAAGTAAACAAAATCAACAATAACTAAAAGTACAACAACTATATTAATTAATATTTTTGTACATAATTTATAAAAATATTAAAAGTTTGAAAATATTATATTATAAACTTAATAAACTTATTTTTTTAAAAAAACATCATATTAAAAAGAAATATAATAATTTATTAAACACGTAAAAATAATATTTGAAATAAATTCATTATAATTAAATAATAATTTTTTACATTTAGATTATAATTAATTGTTACTATAAAATTAAAAAGTTAAAATTAAATTCTTTTGTTTGTAGGGACTACATATTTTTAATAAATATATATTGGTTCATATTTTATATCTTTTATTATAAATAAATATTTTTGTATAATTTATAAGTAATTTTATCTTACACTTTACTATAAATGGTTATGCTATAATTTATAATTAATGAAATTTAAAAATACAAGTACAATTTTTTAAAATTATCTTAAAATAAATATATAAAAATTTTGAAAATATATTAAACAACGGCCGTCGCACATGAAGGGAAAGCTGCAAAGTTAACATAAATATCTACTAAAGTAGCTGCCATCCAACTTAAAGAAAAAGAAGAAAAAATAAAAAACTTTGAATGACCTAAAAATCCGAGGAAGCGTTATAAAGTAGTTATGCAAATAAGATGAGAGAAGAGCTTATGGGTAAGGAGGTCTCTGCGAAAAGGAAGCCTGTCGATTGAGATAGTGTAGATGGGAGGTCAACACTCTGCCTATCCAATCTATTGATTTTCGCTGATTAATTGTGTTAATCAGTTTGTATCTTTTCAAAGCCAGCGAGCTTAGAGAAAATAGAAGACACAATGGAATGGCGTCATCTTTTTTTTGTTGCGTGGTTTTGACTTTCGTTTTACGTTTTTTGGTTTGCCGGAGACTAAAGAAGTTCGACTACTACCGGCCATCATCACCACTGTCAGTTGATTGCTAACAAGAATCTCTTTTGCCTTAGTGATGCAGGGCGGTGAAGGAGCAAGCACAGGGCAGTTAGACAAAGTGAGGGTGAAAAAGAACACTTGTGGTTTTTAACTAAAATAATTTGATAGAAATGTCTCCTAACCCCTTAATGATTATGTTAACAATTATCAGGCGACATCACAAGATTCTTTTGTTTCTACTCCTGTCATTTAGAAAACTCATTTTGTTTGGGAGTGATTCGTCTTTTTCTTTTCGGAATTCTCTTTTGTACATAATTGGCGTTGGATTGGACTCTCTACTTACGAATTTAGGGGATTGCGCGACACCAAACACAAAAGCTGTAGCCTATACGTAATCTGCCTCGACTGCTAACTAAGTTTTGTGATAAACTAATTAATTTGTTATTCAAAAATGGATTAATTAATATTTTCTTCCAAGTTGTTGTTAAACAACCACACGCAAACGCGGTTGGAGTCTGGACACCTCATCTTCTGCTGCGTATAAAGCAGACACCACTCCACTAAATCCATACCAGACAAAACAGCCCAGGGTTTCGGAGATAATGGCTTTAATGTCGATTTTGTCTCATGGGACATCCTTACTGCACCCACCAAACCCAGTTCCCATCTCCCTCCATTCACCCCCATTAAAGCACACGACCCATCTCAATGTCCCTTTCTTCAGTCTCCGGGTGTTTCCAGAACTCCTCAGACCATCCATTTTCAGGTGAGCTTCGACGGCTTGCTTTTGCTCTTTTATTGGTTTCATGATATAGGAAATAATTACAGTATCAGCCATAGGCGTATCCTGCACTATACAAGTTTGTACAACAGCTGGAGAATGTCTTATAGTTGTAGGATTCAAAAAGTTTTTTATACAACGAGACTAGATGCATTGTTTTGGTCAAAGGAGTTCTAAACTATTTATTTTGCAATAGTTACAAAACATTCCATATTTATAGTTTCTAATTTTATCTTTTAGCCTTTTGTGCCAGATTTCCCATTGCCGATGTTGGGTTTTCTTGGTCTAAGATAAATTTTATGGATAAAAATTTTAAATTCAATAACGCAAAATGTGAATGCCTCTCATTCTTGTCTAATGCAAGTTTTTCTTCACTTGATGTTCACCTTCGTTGGCACCATCCTTTCTATCCTTATTGATAGATAGCATCCAGCATATCCAAACTGCAGGTGTAAAAGAAAAATTGACCGTCATCAACATGCCATCTTATTCATTTCTGTACCAGCACTTGCGAACCCTTTTTTGTTCCCTGTAAGTTATAAAGCTATCCCATGTACTGTATGCAGGATAAGGAGTCTTCGCCGAGAAGGTGCTGACAATAATGAAGCAGCAAAAGATAATTTGGATAGCCGACATGATTCTGCTGATGAAACCATTGGAAATCTTAAAGATAGAGCTAGTTCTTTGGGGAGTCCATTTCTCCTCCTATTAGCAGGGGCTGTTGGGGTAGCTGCAATTCTTACAATCACTTCTGCCAGTCTCAAATGGCCCAGCAGTGGATCATCCTTTGGAGTTCAATGTCTGGCTGAAGGCTCACAATCTTCACTTATGTCCACAGCCCCTGTGGGTTTTAGTTTTAAGGCCTTTGGGTACAGGATCACGCTTCCCGAATATGCTCCAGGGTATGCCTCTATTAGATCCGTTGCTTCTTTTCTAGCTTCATGACTGCTGATCACATAAATTGTGACTCCAGTCTCTTTGAAAAAAAACTTCACTCACTTCGAGTTCAGTCAATTCCCTCAACCTGCTTTGGTGTACAAATGGTTCCACATAATTTTTGCACTAGATGGTTGTTCTTTGCTCATTTTATTTGATGATATAATATTGTAATTTAGCTGTTCTTTCCATCAATTTGTTTCAGATGGATTTACTTTTGGTTGCTTATGGCTGCTGGTTGTGGGCTCTTCATCAGTGAGGAGGCTCTCAATGTCTGGGTCTGTCCTCTCTACCGGTACCCCGGTTTTGCTATCTCAAGCATTTACTTACCCTTTTGGTTATATGTTACTGCTTTGTATGAACAGTTTTAAGTTCGTCTGTACCTCAAGCATTTACTGTTTGATTTTATTATGATTAGGTTGGTATGTCTCTATCACGTAAGCTGTCATTGGATGGGACATGGTCATCTTTTCTTGAATCTTTCACCAGAAATGGTGCACACGTTATCTCCACTGTGTTGTGGATATATTGGTTAGTGGCTAAGCATTTTTTTTTCTTTGGTGCTACAAGTTCTCTGTTAGATAATTTACTTCATGTTAGAAAAAAGAAAACAGCTGTTATTTCAGCAGTGTCCGTCTAGTTACATCTATATAGAGAAAATTATAATTTTGAACTTAAATTTATGAAATCTCAGGAAACCATGGGCAGCAGAAGCCTTAAATTTGTGATGATTACCTTCTGTCAGTTCCGCAAAGCTTTTGTTTTAAGTGAATACTTTCTTGTTTTTAATATGTATTAACAGCTAAAACAAGTGTTCTAAGGTAAGTCAAGAATGGTTATTCCTTGTTCCTACCTATATGTCTACTGCTTTTAATTTTGAATTCTCACATTCAGAATTCCTTAAAACAGGGGAGTATGTATCAGTGACATGATACCTTTCTACCTGGGGAAACTTTTCAGGCAAAGTGGGGCATCTCAAGATGTTTGTTCAAAGGTTTGTTCTTTCTCATCTTGGTAAATGCACACAATACAAACAAGCATATATGGAGATACATGAGACAGTCAATTACTACTATACCAAGTTTGGCATTGTTCAGTTTGCCTATATTTTGCATTTAGGAAGGTTTGAAAAATTGTCTTCCTAATATTGATCGAGTAACATTATCACTTGTACAGTTAGGCATTGGTGAAGAGAAGGTTGTAAGCATTACTCAAGCTGTGCAGAAGCATGGGAATCTCATAGGCATTGGTGAGTTGTAAACTATTTTGCATATGTAGTAAGTTGGAAAACATCCTTATTCACTGATTTAAATGTAATTGAGATTAAGTAATATAACAATATTACTAAACCAAATAATACCAATAGTTGGTGTAGGTAGTTAACTGTAGATCATGGCATGTGCAGATATATGCCAGAACATTCACTGAATGGTCTACACACTGCCACCTATGTGCTCAACTTACAAGATTAGAGCGTTTGGTTTTTGAAGTTCTGATATGTAATGATTCAACTACTCCAAACAGGAGTTACTATACATTGGTTCTGCTGCATTAATATTTCTTAAAATTCCTCAACCTTACATCGCTCTACCTGCCCATTTAAACTGTTATTGCTCTAGTTCAAGAAGTGTGCCCTTGAGTAACGTGTTTGATCTTAAATTTTAACATGTTATTTTCTGATCTTAACTTTCTAGTTTTCTGGACTTTACCTTTTCCCCTTAAGTTTACCCGGTTCCTCTTCATCTGACAGTTATTTTCCATTGATCTGCAGTGGAGCGATTTTCTCTTGGGGTGAGAAATCCCACAGCTTTTCTAGCAGGGACACTGGTTAGTGATTATTATATACTAATTTTGAAAATGTGAAAATTGATTTTGTCTCCTTTTATGTGGATAGTGATTCTCAAGTATGAACAGATGAAAGTTTCACTCTGAGCAGTTTTCATTAACTTTTCTCATGTGATTGATGATATTGTTCATGATTATCTCTGCTTCATCTTACCAAATGAAATTTGGGTGACGCACGTTTACTGACTGCTTCCTCGGATTTCTTGGTCATTTTGACATGTATTCTTAATGCAGGGTATATCTCCAGAGTGTTTCTTTGCTGGAGTTTGTTGTGGTGGCTTGATCACTCTTCCACTTCAGGTGATTGTACATATCTTGCTGGGTTTCCACCTTTACATAGTGTGCATGCGTGTCTTAATCTGTTTCTAAATGATTTGACCACAAAAACAGCAGAAGTCATTTACTTTAAGAATCAGAAATGGTGAAAAACGCATGTCCTGCAAAATTTCTTATATTTTCGCAGAGAAAAGCATTCCCATGCATGCTATCTCTAGGTTATTGATAAAAAGAAGTGGCAAGCAGTCTTCTTGATCCTTTTTTTGCATGTCGCTGTACTAGAACACACATACTGGAAACAACTTCCCCAATGCTGGCTTCTTATTTCATTTGGTCCTAATACTGATAAAAAGTCCCTACAACTTGATAGTTGGATAACTGATACAACCGTCTTTGTTTCTGAACTCAGCTTGGGGTTGGATTTCTGTTGAGGGAACGCCCCGTCTTTGCTCTTGCCACTGTTGCAACAGTTGTGGTAATGTAGCTCACTTTTTCATCCGCTACTTATTAATTAGAAGTGGTATTGAATTTGTTAAGTCATACAGGGAATGTGGACTGTGTTACCCTATGCTATGGCTGCTTCAACAGCATTGTTCCTCTATCTGCGTCACCACTATTCCACCTAGTTTTACCCAAAAATAATTCTACTTAATACTCAGAGTTACAGAAGCATATAAGTTACACTACTACTAATTATATCCTGGTTGGTTTTGCAATGTTTGTTTGAAGCCATCTAGAATTTTCTTTTAATGCCGTTCGAACTGATTTTGTTACAAAAATTAGTTCTCAGGTACAAATTGTTGTTTAAGCAGTCTTACTTCTACTCTAGCTAGGATACTGTCCCTGTCACTGTTAATTGTACTTGGGCACATTAAGGTTAATTCATTGTACGGATGAGAGCAATAGTGACCTCTAGTCTTTGGATTATGTACAGTTGATTACAATCAAAATGCTTACTCCAGGAGTGACAAGTTTGTTGTTTCCCAACAGACAAATAATCGTTTTATGAATATTTATGGGTAGACGTTACTTTCCACTGTGTCTTGGTGTTCATAGAGCGACTGCATTTCACGCATCGATGGTCTTTTTGTTGTGACACCAACTTCTTCTTCAGGTTGCCTTGGACTGAAATGTCCATTATTATCCTCCACCCTAATATTTTCAACTTTAGATTAGTGTACTTATCGAATTTACTAGTAGAGCAGCGAACATATCCTTCTTACGACGATTTATTAATTATCGAGTCTTAGTCTTATATTATTATTTAATTTAGTTTTAAATTATCCTAATACTAATTTGTATTCTCTTGAAACAATTATCAATAAAATGTATAGGCAAAAGTTCCCTCTAATAACATCTTTGTATTCATGATTCTATAAATTAGATTGTCAAAATTTTCTTGGTTTAATTTATTATATTCTTTTGAGTTACAATCACTTATCATCAAATTGATTAACCATATTTCTATAAGGTCAAAACTTTCAGGAATGCATTAAATTTTAATCTTTCATAAAAAAAAAACATGTTTAGTCCAAGTAACTCATACCTTAATTAATTTACAATCATGTTTTCCTCAATGATTGCAAATTGTTATTAAATTAGTGTTACATATAATAAAAATATTTCTCAAGCATAAAACGCTTTCTTATATAACTAAAGAGACACCAAGTTTTCACTTATTCGTGAATCAATAAACAGATATTTAAAAAAAACAAAAATCATGACGTAAGACAAGTTTTCTATGAAGCTCGATGAATGTGGGCCACAACACACCGTGTGCTTCACTGGAATTTTAGTGTCATAATGAATATGGGTTTTAACACGGTTGTGTTCAAAATAACTGGAATTTTAATTTCTTCGTCAACAGGTAACGCGAGCTGTGGCACGCCCGTGTTTGAGATCAATTCCCTGAACCTTAGTTTCAGGTACCAACATGAGCTAAACACACACCTATGTGTGAGATTGTATTTGATGTTCTCGCTAACTTCCTGCGTACAAACAAGAATACAATCTACAACACGCCTGTATCAACGTTTTATTTAGTCTTCATCTTATTTTAATAGGCAAACCTCCTTGATTGTTGGTAAAAATTACTTCCAAAACTAATATTGCTTAAAATTACCCAACATATTAAATAAAATTAATTATAGTATCAAATTAAGGTAAGTTAGGTAAAAACATAACAATATATCAATAATTTCCTTTAAAATAACTTATGTGTGATTGTGTATATTAACTATGCATATAATTCTATTTCTTATAAATCATTTTAAACATTAAAATTAGGAGGGGATTAGCTTCTCTCATTTCTCATCCCTTTATGAGAAGTAGACCCGCAATCAGGGGCGGAGCCAGACATGTAAAGTAGGAGGGCCCAATGTTTAATTTTTTAAATTTTAGGAGAGCCCAACTCCTAAATAACTTCATTTTTATATATATATCTATATATAATATTTATTTATTTTTAAAACTTTGAGGGGCCCAGGGGCCCATCTAGTTACGTCTCTGCCTGCAACACTGTAAATTTTTGGTAGAGAAAGTATAGAAGGTGCAAATTGAAAAAAGTAATGGAATGTTACAACTGTCATCATGTTTGCAATTTGTTATTGTTGCAACACATTATGTCGAGACCTCTTTATTCGAACAACAAATTGTGAATGTGCTTTATGTAGAAATTAATTTTGCAAGTCATTAATTGAATAGGTAGATAAGGTTTAGGTAGTTCAAAAATATTAAAAGGAGACATCCTAATGTTTTAGTAAGAAAATGTGAGAAGACTGTATTTAAAGATTGTACGAGGCAAAAAGGTAAGTCTAAGAAGAACTAGAGGAGGTGATGAAGAATAACATGACTCTGCTAGAACTTACTAAAAACATGACCGTCAATAAAAAACTTTGACATACTAGGATATAGGTAAAGAATCATATAAAGAGATGCTTCTCTTTCTCATAGGTCTTTTAAATGTTTTTCTTTGAGTCTTATATCTTGCATTTATCCTAAATATTTAATATGTAGTATTTTTTTCTTTGTTATGTAGCCTAAACATTTTCTTACTTAGCCTAAATATTTTCTTGTAATAATTTATTTGCTTTTCTTCTTTCTTATTTGTGTATTTATTTATTTACTTATTTTTATTTTATTTTTATTATTTACCTTGTTCTATGTTGCTTGTATTATTTATTCTATTGCTTTTTTATATTTTTATTATTTATTAATAATTAATAATTTATTATTTTAATATGTATATGTATATTTTGCATTTTTTCTTTTTTTTATGTGGATCTATTAAAAATAAACTCTTTACCAATTAGAAATAAGGTTGCATACTACTGGACCTCCTTAAACCTTACACATAAGTGGGACTTTCATTGAGTTGTTATTGTTGTCTATTAATTGAATAGGTAATTGGTAATTTTATAAATATACTCTAAGCTCTCTGGTACAAAAAGAATAAACTCTTTCGATAGATAACTTTTTTTAAAAGAATAAAGGGATAATTGCATTAATGTAAAAAGTGTTACATCCGAGTTCAAACAATGAGATAAAGAACCTACATTCCATAATCTTATAATCCCAAAACAAGAAAATATCTCAAGGACTAGCTACTAGAATTTTAGGAATCAATATCCTTTTGCTTTATATTAAGGATATTGCATCTTGAACTCTCATTAGTTATAGATTCCAAGCACTTTTCATCTCATCACTCATTTGGATTCCATTTCCTTTTTACTAGTACAACCCCTTTTATCTAGTTCTTAAGGTCTAAAAGTGGGCATTTGTGTTAAGATGCATATGTTAGAAGATTCTCAAGTTCTTTTCCTCTATATTGCACACGCAAAGTAGCTAAAGGAAATCTTGAAAAGTTTTAAATCCCTTTTAGACTTATATCTATCTTTGAATGCCTATTGAATGATGTTTTCCCAGTATTCTTCAATGCAAATATGCTAACACTGGTGCAAAAATTGTCCCCACACAACTGTAAGAATAAGAGCACTGGAAGAACAAAAGTTTGATGGACATTTGATCCTGTTGATAGAGGCAATAGGTACTGATGATTGAAGTATCTCTTAGTCTATCCTTGGTTTGGAGCCTTTACTTCATAGCTAGCCATAATATGAAGGATGCTTTCGGGATACAAATTTTGTCCCATATTAGTTTACTCTAGGCAACCTTTGAAGATGAAGTAATCGAGTAGGTTAAGGAAAGTTTTGTTTGTAAACACACCTAAAATGTGAGCAAGATAAATTATTATGTCTTCCTTAGGATTGGGATTGTAAGTAGGCATATTGGCCATAATAGATGAGAATTTTCTCAAGTGACAACTTTATGATTCATTTATTACAACTTCCTTGACTTTATCATAAACTGAAATTCTAAACCTGAATTTGTAGAAGTTTGGAAGATTGAACAAAGGAACAAGATTGTGCTAGTTGTCAAACCAGAAAGAAGTGGCATTTCCATTGCCAATTATGTATTTCATCTATTGGTTCACGACACTATTAATTTTTAAAATTTATAGTAATATATAAGACATGTTTGTATGAGGCTTAAGATTTTATAAGCTTCCTCCATTGATGAATTTTGAAGGAATCAATCTAACTTATAAAATCTTTATAAATATGAAAATTTCAAATTCCTTTCATAACTTTAATAAAATTGATTCTTAATTTACCTACTTCTTTATAGACATCAACACTTTCTATTTAACCTTTGTTTACATTAATTTTTATGGTATCTTATCCATAAAAATTTCTTGATTAACCTCTTTATTGTCTTGATAATGTTACGAGGCAAGCTCAAGTAAGAACTTCAGTGCACATAAAGATTGTTCAGAACTGGTAAGACAAGTTGTAATCTCCCAGCATAAGACAAGTGCATATTATTTTAACTTCCTATTACTTTTTAAATGGCATCAAACAGAGGTTGGAAATCTTTATTGGTGAGCCTTCTTGTAGTTATTGAGACAAAAAAGATATTTAAATAGGGGAAATTCAAGATTAGGCCAACTACATTTCTTAAGGTTTCAACTAGGGTGGGACTTCTTCCTAACATATAACTGCAACTTAGGTTAACAAATTATTTCATCATTTTTATAAGGATTCATATTGAATTTTCATTTGCTCTACATATTAAAATGAGATCATATATAAAGGATAAGCAATAGAGTTTCAAGCTTTCACATTTACAGTGATGTGAAGCTACCTTTTTCCTATTGTGGTTATATAAAAGCCTTAAGAGAGCCTCAACACATATTATAATTAGATGGGAGGAGAGAGGATTCCCTTGTCTTAATTATATCCTCTTTTGAAAATTCGAGTTATTTCTCCATTAACTAAGATGCTGAAAGATGTAGTAGTGATTCACATCTAGATCTACTTGATGAAGGAGCCAGGATATCCAAGAGCTTCCATATCCTCTAAGATGAAGTTCCATGCAACTGATTCAAAATCTTTATGCATTTATATTTTCATGATGTAGCTTTTGTTGTCCTTTTTATTATGATAATCCTTAAGTAATTATATTGTCTTTAGTGCCTTTTAGGATTTAGGCTAGAAAGTGTAGATTCCATATCCTCTTTGCAAAACTACCCTGTTAGACTCCCTATCTGCTCCATTGTGATAATGCAATCTTACCTATTGTATTTTTAAAGTGATTAAAGATGAATTTCTTGAGATCCTCCTCAGTCAAATAAGTTCTTCCCTTTGCATCTAATAATGAGTTGGGCATCTTGAAGCAATGGCATAAAGGTCAATATGCTGGACATTATGGAGTTAACAAAACGACAACTCAGATACTCGAGAGTAGATTTTATTGGCCACAATTGCTTAAGGATGCTAAAACTTTCGTGGCACAATGAGATCGTTGCCAGAGAATAGGTAACATCTATAAAAGAGATAAGATGACTTTATCCAACATTTTAGAAGTGGAAGTCTTCGATGTATGGGGCATCAACTTTATGAGTCCTTTCCTATATTCAATAAGAAACATGTACATTCTAGTGGGAGTGGATTATGTTTCGTGTTGGGTTGAAGCAGTGACATCTCCAACCAATGATGGGAAGGCGATGCAAAAGTTCATCAAATGATTATTCAATTGGTTTAGAGTGCCACGTACGATAATAAGTGATGGAGGTACACGTTTTTGCAACAGATCTTTTGATACCATCTTAAAAAGATATGGAGTGCACCACCGGATTGCTACATTTTATCATTTACAGACTAGTGGCCAAGTGACAGTTGTCAACTAGGAACTGAAATGAATTTTGAAAAAGACAGTGAACAACTCTAGGAAGGATTGGGCAATAAAGTTAGATGATGCCTCATGGGCTTATAGGACTACTTTCAAAACACCTATTGGAACAACTCCTTATAGGCTTGTATACGAAAAAGCTTGTCATTTGTCGGTTGAACTAGAACATCAGGCATAATGGGCGATAAAAGCGTTAAATTTTGATTGGAAGCAAGCAGGTTAAAAGCGACTTTTGCAACTGGATGAACTTGAGGAGTTTCGTTATAATGCATACGAAAACATAAAACTCTACAAGGAAAAGGTAAAGAAATGACATGATTCTTGTCTTAAACAAAAGGAATTTAAAGTAGGAGATGCAATTCTGCTATATAATTCAAGGTTGAAAAAGTTAAAATCTCGATGGAGTGGACCTTTTACGATCATTCAAGTCTTCGATCATAGAGACCTCAAATTGGAAAATGCTAACAAGGAAACTGTCAAAGTCTACGGGTATCATTGCAAGATATATCTTGGAGGAGCAATTCCCAAGAACAAGGAAGTGATTTCCTTTTGTTTGAACAGTTAAGACACCTCCATGAATGTAAAGTCAAGCTAATGACCATAAATTAGCATGTTTAGTAGTTCAATTGAAATTGTTACGTTTAGTTAGCGTTGTTTTGAACTTTCAATAAAACTTTAGTAATTTGAATTGATCTAGGATCACTACTCCTCTCACTCTCTTTAAGCAATTCCAAGATAAGACAATAGGCTCAAGGCGTCCAACTGCTCCAACACCATCCTTACCACCATCACCGTGAGGCTTTGTTGATAACCCTTTTCTTTTTAAATTCAGTCTTTATTTTATTTTTGTTTTTACTTTAATTTATGTTTCTTCATGCCATGCATGTTTATTTGCCTCCTCTTTATGTTGAGGACAATATGTTGTTCAAGTGTGGGGAGGGTTATGTGTTTTGCTTTGAATGTGAATTTATAGTTTGTTAAGTTGCATTTTGTATATTGTTTGAATGCGTCAATGGCTTAGATGAATTGAAATTGATTTAATTTTGATTATAGTCTATTAGGTTGTGAAAAGTCATTAACTCGCAAAATTAGTGAATTGGGTTGACAAAATATGCAAGTTAATTAGGATTTAGAGTGAGTTTGTCACCTTCTAAATTGTCACATTCATTTATAATTTTAAGCCTTTTGACTAAAGTAGCTCTGTTAATACTTTTTTCATGAAAACGAGTAGTTTAAGCAACAAGGTAGGCAATAAAAAATGATGGATAATTTTAAAATTTTAAATAAATAACTATTTCACCGGCCTTCGGATTATGAATAGAGCTAGTAGTTAGTTGAGAACGTGATGTAGCTGAATAACGACATACATCACAAATGTATGCCTCTACGTTAAAAGGTCGTAATGATGTTTTTACCAATCAGCCTAATAAAAAAACATGACTTAATCAAGTAATCGAATTGACATTTATCACCTATGTTTGCCTCCAAGTAAAAGACTAGGTCCATGTTAAAAAATTAATTAAAAAATTAAAAAATGTTATTTTATAGTAAAACCTTCCAAACTTGTAAATAACTTGACTTTTCATGAACACGTACTTAGGAGTAGTTATAGAGTTTGAATAACCAAAGAATTATTAATGTGTGTGTACAATTGAAAAGGTGAATAACTTGACATTCGAGTTTTGATTAATATGTATGTTTAGTCCAAAGCTCTTAGACGCCGATTTTGCATGTTAGTGATTTGAAACAACTTGAATGATTGTGTTTAAAGTTAAATTTATTTCATAAAGTTGAAGTCGTTGTCTTATTATTGCATTGTGTGCTTTATGATTTTGTATGTTTGTTGTTTTGATTGCTTAAGGACAAGCAAACATTTAAGTGTGGGGATGTTGCTAAGTGTAATTTGCATCATGTTTTAGGGCTTAGTTTGATATGTATTTAATTGTTAATTCAATCACTTAGTATGTGTTTAGGTTAGAATTGTGTTAGTTTGTTAATTATTTGTGTTGAAGTGTTTTTATGGGTTAGTACAAGTCTTTGAGCTTAAATAATATGTTTTTAAGGTACCTTAATGTGTTTGTTAGTATTTCAGGGTCAACATCGAAAAACAGAGACATTTCGGAGACATTCAAGCTAAAATAACAGCTAAAGATTGTGGCATAATAGGCCACAATCATGATATAAGTACTAGAGTTGGCTCATGATCATGGCCCATATGCCACGATCGTGATAGAAGCCCAAGACATGGCCTACGATCGTGGCTTGCATACCACGATCATGGCAGAAGGCTCGGATGTGGCCCACGATCGTGGCCTGCATCGAGCAAACTTAGACATTCAAAAGTGTCAAGTTTCGGGAGATTTTTTGGCCCCTCAAAAAATCCTAGGGCTGTTGAGAACACAAAGGATATTTAAATAACAAAACAAAGAGGCAGAGGAATCTTTTGCATCAGTCACTTTTGAGAAACCCTAGAGAGAATTTACGAGAGATTGAGAAAGAGAAGAAGAAAGAGGAGAAGAAGCCGATTCAACTTACTTCCTAGATCAGGAGGTTTCCCAACATCGCTACCTCCTGTCCTCCATTTCGATTGTATTTCTTATGTATTTTTAGTTTTATCATTGTATAGAATTGGATTGATAGTTGATGATAGGATCTAAATATTGAGGGTGTTCTAAACTCACCTTCGGAGTTTTATTCTTGATTTAATGAAATCGTATTATTTTTATGTTTATTGGATTTATGATTATTAAATTTTATGATTACATAATTCAGTAATAAATGGAGAGGGTAAATCAAATGAAAAATAATTAAATTGGGCTAACGAGAGTTAGGTGATTTAATAGAATAAGAATTAAATCAAATTGATAATTGTGTTAAGAGAGATCTTGCATAGGTTCCCGATAGTTTATTGGACAACTTCATATCTAATTAGGGTTTTAGGTACGTTGTTAATCAAGAAATTGCAATTTTCATAATTTGATTATGGTTTATAATTTAAGGCTAATGGTTATAACTTGAGAGAGAGTAATCAGCCATAAGATCGTCTAGAACTAATAACCCAGTAATTCATAATCAATTAGGTTAACGTTAAAGATATGTAGAATTATCTTCTCTCAATGGGTAATGCCCTCAGTTGATTCTTGGGTGTGTGTTGCAATTACTGAATTATTAATATTTTCATGATTGATTTTTGATTTAATTTGATTGATTGAATTGAATTCTCATTTTAGTTCTATTATATTTTGAATTTCTGCAAATTGTTTTGAACTTAAATTTTATAATTATATTATCCCTCTTTACAGGATCGACACCTTAGGTACTACACTAATGAACCGTGTGCTTGCGGATTATCGAGGGTGTTATTAAAACTTACATATATCAAACACTCGGTCACTTTGATTTTTTTGGGCTTAACTTCATCAAGAGTGGGGGATTACCAAAATTGCAAGTCTCTAGATATTTAGTGCATAACAAAGGGGAGGATATGGAGTCCTTCAAACGTGGCCTGATTTTGTCAAATATGTACAAATGTGAAGTGAGGATAATCTAGTTATTTCCCAACAACTAAAGAACATTACGAACGACTCAACCTTGTATCGGATTTAAAAATTAGGAGTCGTTTGGTTCGACTTCTGTTTTTCTGTTTCCTATTTTTGGTTTTTATTTTTTTCTTAAAAAATGAAAACCTGTTTGGTTGAGATTTGTAACATAAAAATTGAAAACAAAAACCTGTTTAGTTGATATTTGCAATAAAAAACTAAAGACAAATATTTAATCTTTCAGTTCTCCATCCGTCGTCCATGAAGATAAGGCTTGTGAAGACAAGAATGTCTTCAGGGTAAAGGCTCCATTAAATGCCTCCACATGCCACATTAAATGAAGTGAATACAAGAATAATACTCTACTCTATGCTACATTAAAGAGACGTGAAGATGAGAAGAAAATAGCTAGTTATCGTAAAGATAAAGCTTCACAATAAATGTGTGAAAACAAGAATGTCTTTGTAAGAAAAAAACCTCCATTAAATGCCTCCAAGCCACATTAAATGGCGTGAAGACAAGAATAGCTATAAAGCCATGTGCTCTACTCTATGCGACATGAGGATGAGAAGAAAATAAATATTCCCTCCGATTTATAATAAGTGTCGTTTTAGAGGAATGCACATTTATTAAGAAAGTTAATGAAATATTTGATATACTCTTATTAATTACATGTTAAACTGCCTTGAAAATATAATCTGTGTAATTAAGATGTAAGATAAATTAAAGGGTAATTTTGGAAGTAAAATTATAAATATGCATAAAAAGTTACAAACGACACTTATTTTGAATAATTAAAATCCCTCTAAAACGACACTTATTATGAATCGGAGGGAGTATAAAGACGTTAAGACAGGGAGAAAGAAGTACGCGAAGTCCAAGAATAAAACTGCTACGAAGCTGTGAGGAAGAAGAAAACAGCTATAGCTGTCTCTGCTTTAAATGACGCGAGGATCAAGAAAATAACTATAGTGTTATTTCACAACTGTTCTGTGTTGGTTCTTTATAAGAACCAGTTTGTCGCAAACAAAAAAATGAAGTTTTCGTTATGCTTAGTAGAGGAGGTGAAGCAAAAAACTAAACACCTAAAATACTTCGCACGAAAATTGTTCAGAGTAAGAACGAGAGTGTATCGTCTTCTTTATCATAAAAAAATGCAAAAGTTTATGTTCAAAGAAGAAGTTCTACATGTTGCTTTTAGTAAGTATGACTACTGTTATTTTCTTCATATTTCTCTTCCTTTTCACAATTCTATGTTGATTCATATTGCAGAAGCAACAAATAAATATAAACAAACTTGAAGACATGTGAACTAGCAACCCAAAATCTGGAAATAAGATGGATATTGGTTTTGTGTTCTTTGTGGATCGCATGTTGATTGGGAGTTTGGTTTGCGATGGCATCTGTTAGATGTTCTGCTGTTGCTTGAAACTTTGTAGTAGTGTTTTTGTGTTCTAGTTTCTGTATCTAACCTTGCTACTTGTGTTTGTTTGGAAATCACCAGTTGTTTGTATCGCTACTTGTGAAATATTGAATGGTGAAGCCCAGAGAGAGTTTATAAAACCCAAGCGTGGAAGCAGATGGTAGGAGGTGGTGGTGATGCACACCGACGACGACATGAGACGTCACTAATCATGACGATACCAAGGAGGCGTTGGTGGCATGATAGAAGCAAAAGTAGGAGAATACCATGTGATTAAGGGAATAATAAAAAAACCAATAAATGAAGCAATAATAGTAGTAGACCAAACCTAGGTAGTGAAGATGGAGCAAGCACAGAGTAGTGAAGGTAGAGCAAGATTAAAAAAAAAAACATAAAAGACAGTGAAATTGGAACTTGTGGTTTTTACAAGAAAAAAATCATGTTTTAAAATCTTACAAAAATGTCTTTTTATGTTTCTATAAACTTGTTGCGTTTTCTTTATATTTTTAAAAATAAGAATCGGCAACAATACTTATCTAAACGTATTGTAATGAATTGTTTTTTTTAAATCACAACAAAAAATGAAAAAAAGAAACAAAACCAAAAAGGCACTAAACATAACATAACAACATAACATAACAGAGAAGGAAAGGGATGCGAGTGTGACCCTGCCACTTGAGAAGCAAGTGGATCTGCTCCACTCGATCTGACCTAATAATTGTTTTTTTGTTTGTGATATACCTTCAATTAATGTTATTGTCAGCAATAGACATGATAGTTAGCTTCCTTTCGGTCAAAATCACCTACAGGGAGTACCATTTGTTTGACAAATCCTTATCCTTGTGGTTTGGTGGCCGAATTTGATGACCCAACCAACCAAATCGTCATTCTGAATTTGCTATTGCTACCAGATGTCAATTGTCATATCTTACTAAATTTGCTCAGTTGTAAGGAATGGAACGGTCCTATTCCACCAACTTATGATTGTGAAGTGAAAACAGTTTTCAATTTTCCTGATTAATAAATTTTTATAATATAAAGGCATGTCTTTCTTTTAAGATTAACACAACATTAATTGTATAAAGCCATTTCTTTCTTTTAAGACTAACACCAACTGCTGCCCTACCCAATGTTAGTGTAATGCCAATATTGGTTGGTGAGTGTGCCGTCTCACCCCTTCACCAACCTACATTTTCAATAGACCCACCAACTCTCCCACTCTCCTTTAATCCACTCGAAGCTTTTCCCAGGATCCAACGTTGGTGTTTTTCGTTCTGTGACTCATCAAATGGGTGGTGAATCAAAGGTCTTCACTCTAGCTGAGGTCTCAGACCACAACCACTGCAAGGATTGTTGGCTTGTTATTGACGGCAAGGTATGTCGTCCTTGTTTCGCTATCCAGTTGTATTTATGATAATCGCTTGGTATCAGAATAGATATAGCCATTTTTGCTTGCTGGATATTTGGAGATTACTGCTTTTGGTATCTGGGTTCTAGTTCGTTATTTGATTTTTTTATATTACGTATTTCATGTAATGATTGTTATTCAGTTCAACATCTTTTTATCCGCTCTGCTTGTTCTATTTTTCTTGCTGTGTATGTTATCTAACTTCATTGCCAATTTCAAATTTAATTGCAGAGATCACCTTATTGCTACTTGCACATCTGCCCTTTACGATAATGAATATGAAAATGTGTTCTCTTTCTTAATTGCTTACGAAGCATTGATATATTGTTCTTCTCCTTACTTTCCTCAACTTGAATTGGTCCAAAGTGGTATATAGTTCTTTGTTGATTGATCACATCCTGTATAAAAAGGCTTATTTATTAGCAAGCTTTCTTATTTTTCTTAATACCCACAAACCTCAGTTGTCTGGTATCTTTTGAGCTAGCCATGAAGTCTCAATTTTAGGCCACTTTTTTGGGCGATGTGGTATTCTCCAGTTTATACTCTGTTACTTTGGATCTTTTTATCCAATTTGCATAACAGGACAGAGTACTTTTATGATTCTTTAATCATTTTATGTTTTTTAATGGTTAAGCCTAGAACTATATCTGATCTTGAAACCGCTTTCACTTACGGTATGCCATATTATATATAATATGACACCAAAATCTAGTAGCCTCATTCAACATCCAAAGGATGCCATTCAACAATGTGTTTATCTACTATTACAGCCCAGATAGGTAGTCGAACAAAATGTATTAAAGCACTATATTAGTACCTAGATAGGCTTGCTATGCAAAATGGAAAAGAGGAGACGAGTTGAATTTGAAATCTTGATACTTTAATAAGCAAGCTGTATCCAATTGAGCCTTGGCATGAAAGTGTATTTTCTAGAAGTATATTCTTGATTTCCAAATTTGGATTTTATGGAGCAGGTATATGATGTGACCAAATTTTTGGAGGACCATCCTGGTGGTGACGAAGTCCTGTTGTCAGCCACGGGTATGCAGACATACTGGTTTTGTGCGAATTGAAGATAAAGTCACTGTGAGATGATTGCTCACTCACGCTGTTATGTATTTGATTTCTGTGGTTTATAGGAAAGGATGCCACTGCTGACTTTGAGGATGTTGGGCACAGCACTAGTGCAAGATCAATGATGGATGAATTCTATGTTGGCGATATTGATACATCTACAATACCCACCAAGGTCAAGTACACTCCGCCCAAGCAGCCTCATTATAACCAAGACAAGACCCCAGAGTTCATCATCAGGCTGCTCCAGTTCCTAGCTCCCCTTGTAATCTTGGGCTTGGCTTTTGGCATCCGATTTTATACCAAATCGGCTACAGCCTAATTGCTGCTGCTGACAAAGTCCGAATTCCGGAAACATTGAAAATAAGTTTTTAAGTTTGTTTCGGGCAGATTTGCATACCCTGCTATTTGAGACTGTTGTGAACGAGTGGCCATTATTCTCGTTCGTTCGATTCTTAATTTTGATGTTGTGAGCCAACTTGTCTTCTTTCGTTCGTTCCTTTGTCAATATTGATAAAACACAAGAACAAACCCACCAATATTTATGTGGAGCTTCTTGAATATGTTGACTCTTAATAACCATTAACGTATTATATATATACACACACTATGGACAATTTCTCTTAGAGTGACACACAAACATCGCACACACAAACAGGCACACATATATGTAGGTACACGTGTCACATATAGTATAAATATGGTATAAATAATCTGTAAAGATTTTGAGTTCTTTAATCCATTTTATAAAATATGATTATCTCTTATTAAAATAATAACGTCACCTTTACAATTTGATGCACAGATTAATATAAGGATGTGACAATGAAGTACAATTAAATTTTAATTCTTCTTCTATTGAAATAACAATTTTCTTTACCTCACAATATTATGTTATTTAAATATTAAACAACAATATATAAATTTAAAAGGATGAATTATATTTAAAATCTTAAAGTTTGTTTGATTTTGTAATATTATTTAGAAATATAAAAATAGCAATAAAATAATGGAGCTTTCAATTTGTTACACTATTAATCTTATAACAAATAGTATTAATGTGATTTGCCATGTAAATAAGACTCTTTAGTTGGAAAGCATCTACATATTTGAGAGGCACACATCAGTCCTTAGTACTTGGTTATTTGAATGAGAAACCTTTGATGATAATTTGTAACAAACTAGGTATAATGCATCTTTTGTATATGAATGAAATATAGATGATATGTCTGAGTATGTTAACATATTAAATACATGTATATGAGTGGAATATAAATGTTATGTCAGAGTATAACATGTTAAATACATTACAACAAAGAACCATGGATGCAAATGCTTATAGGAAACAATCAAACACTTGTCATCATGCTATAATCATTTTTGGCCAATTAAAAGGATGGTGAGACTACCACTTGACTGAGTCACATATGATACATTGCAAGCATTAGAGCAAACAAAGAAGGAGAAATGATATTAGATAATAATGAACACATAGAAGATGTAGTTTTAACCCTAATATTAGTAATATCCCTACATTTCATAGGTGCTCCATCAAACTCAAAAGATAAAAGCACTGAATTATTATCGAATCTTAGGTGTAAAAAGCTTACAAATTTTAAATAGTATAAAGATGTTTTCTTAACTAAAGTAATGCTTGAGGAAGACTTTAACCAACACTTTTGGAAGGAGGAAGTAGTTCTTAGCAAGACTTCCTCCTTTATTTGGAGAAAAAGTTAGAAATAAATTAGAGAAAGTTATAATGACAAAATCCCTTTTACTAAATTAACCAATGAAGAAATAATTAATTAGTTATATAAAAAAGAAGGATTAAAACATCCTCAAGATATGAAACTTCAAAAAAAATTAAAATATGAAATGATTAAAACTAAAAAAGAGTTTTGATCATTTATCTCTTATAGTAATAGCTATAAAAACATGTACAAAATGTAGAATAACCCAAAATTAACAAAAACAAAATTAAATTTCCTTATAAAAAGAATAAATTTAAATATGTAATATGTTGAAAGTGTGGAAAAAAAAAGTCCATATAGTAAGATATTATATAATTAATAAAAACTCCAAAACCTAGAACTAGAATAAGAAGTATTAAATAAAATCTATCCCTAATGATAACAGATAGTAAAAACTTAGAAGAATGCTCCAAAGAAGAATATAATAATGACGTGTTGCTTTTAGAAACTAATAGCTTCGAAGATAGTGATTGGAATAGATAATGAACAATTACAAGAAGAAAACAAAATGTATTAATAAAATATCAAAAATTCCTATTAGAAGTTATAAATCATATTCAAGATCCTCAATTACAAAAGGATTATTTTATGAAACTCCTTTGAGACCCCTAGTCAACACCTAAGACCCCTGGTGAAAACCTCCTCCTCATCCTCCTACAATTTAACAAATATATTATTCAAAGCCAAAAAAAAATGAAAAATTTAGAATAAACATAGGGAGGGCAATCTTGGTTCGGCTCACTCAGCCTGAGTTGGACCTGGCCATAGGTCGGGCTTGGGCAGTGGGTGTTCCAATCTGTGGCCGGAAAGGAAGGTATAAAATGATATTGAAATCATAATGATAAAACAAGAATTAAAAACACTTAAAAAAAGAAAAGTAGATAGCGAAATCATAAAGAATATACTTCAATAAATAAAAAAAGAATAAACTAACTAAAATATAGAAATTAATTAAAATCTTGAACATAATAATAATAACAAAAATTTACTAGAAGATTTTTTATTCATATTAAACCAGATAACTTCTCAAAAATATTTGATTAGGATAATGCTTAAAATAAGAGAAGATTTTAAAATTGATACTATTGCACAATTTGCTACTAAAGTATATCCAAATTGTATAAACAAGGAATAATTCCTGTACAGTTTTGCAGAAAAGCTAAGAAATACTTAAAGCTACTAATAATTCAAAACTAAAGATAAGTGATAAAACTAATACTTTCATACGTCAAAATGAATTTTTTGAAAAACATTTTTTATTACAATGGAAGATATATACATCATATAGTTATCTTAGGACGATCATTCAAAAAGCTAATCACCTCGTATATAGTAAACCATGATAATATCTCTAGTAAATTAAATAAAATATATGTTTTCCTTTTACATAGAAATCAAAACTAGGAATATAAATTTAATTAAAGCCTTATTTATTTATGAAAACCAATTTAACAACATAACAAATGCAAAACAAAAGAAATGAACATATTAACAAAATATACTGTAATCGAAAGAAAAGGAAACAATTACAAGATAAAAAAAATAAAACAAAGATTAAAAATTTACAAGAAATTATTGAAATAGAAATATGTACTAATTTACCTAATGCCTTCTATAATATGAAACAATAAATTATAGATTTACCCTATGGGAAAGAATGCAAAAAAAAAAAAAGTTCCCTTTGAAAGCTAGGTTAATACGAATGAATAAATACTTAGATGAATTTTGTAAACAAGAAATTAATGATTTATTAAGGAAAAATTAATTTTTCCATCAAGGTCTCCTTAGAGTTGTACAACCTTTTGTCAATGAAAACTTTGAGAAAGAAAGATGAGTAACTAGGTTAGTAATAAATTACAAGCCTTTTCAAAAAGTACTAAAATGGTTTAAAAAAAGAATTACTTTATAGACTTTATATTCTAAAATATTTTTAAAATATAATATGAAGTCAAGATTTTGGCATATTTAAATAGATCCCAAATGCTAAAGATAGATATAAAATTTCTTTTACTATTCCTTTTAGACAGTTTGAGTGGAACGAAATGCATTTTAGTCTTAACAATGTTCCACCAAAATTTCAAAGAATATTGAATCTACCCTTTTTCAAAAATTTTCATAGTCTATATAGATGGAATATTAGTATTTTTCTCCACATTAGAACAAAATTTCAAATATATTAAAATTTTTATCTATATCATTGAAAAGAATAGATTAGTAGTATTGAGAATGTAGCTTATCCTTTTTCAAACTAAAATAAGATTTTTAGGACCATATAAAAAATGGAACAATAATTCCAATTAAAAAATTCAGAATTTAGTAATAAATTCCCTAACCAAATATTTTACAAAAAAAAAATTACAAAAATGACATGAAGAGGATATTAACCAAACCTAGTACTCCTCAGGAGGTAAAGGAAACTCTTTTCAACTTAGCTCCTAACAAATCACCAGGTCCGGATGGTTGTGGTGCTTATTTCTTTCAAAAAAACTTGGAGCATTTATAAGGTAATTTCTTGTTGGGTTGGTGTTGGAATTCTTTAATACCTTTAAAATGCTGAAGGAGTTGAATAAGAAATTCATTTATCTTATTCCTAAGATTAAAAATCCCATTTCCTTGACTGATTTCAGGCCTATATCATGTTGTAACACATGTTATAAGGTAATTTCTAAGATCATAGCCTCTAGACTCAAATTATCCAAAACAAAGATCATCGACCGTCTCTAAGGAGCATTTATGCATGAGAGATCAATTAGTGACAACATCCTACTTGTGTAAGAGTTAATGAAGACTTATGACAACAAAAGGCCTAAAAGAAGTTGTGCCATTAAGGTGGATTTCTATAAAGATTTTGACACCATTAAATGTAGTTTATTTTGGAAAGCCTGAGGAAGATTAGATATCCATCTTCTTTCATAGAATGGATTAAATCCTACATTTTATCTATTTCATATAGTATCCTGTTAAGGAGGCCCCCTACTAGGCTTATATAAGAGCACTAAAGGTATCAGACAAGGGTATCCTCCATCTCCTTATCTTTTCACCTTGGTAATTGAAGTGTTTAATAAGATGTTTGAGTAATACATAAGAAGAGATGGCAAATTAATGTTTCATTATAGATGTAAGGAGATAAGGATACATCAGAGCCCTTATTGATGATGTGTTAATCTTTTATGGTGCAGATTCCTATTCCCTGAATCTTATAATGGAAATACTCAACAAATTCTCAAAATGGTCAGGGCAGTCTCTAGTTTTTGTACATAACTATTTTCTATTGATTTATTATAATTACTGATTTACCAAAAAAAAGTAGAAGAGTTGTTTCTACATTTCCTTTAATATCCAAAATTTAAATCAGTTAAGGAGTATCTCAAGGTTAGCCATTAAATGGGCTCCATTTAGATATCTTATCTTCCTTATAACTACCAGAAAACATACATATACTGACTGCATTATACTATTGGAGAAGTTTAAAAGGAGAATTAATAAGTGGTAGAATAAGTTCCTATATGCTAAGTGTAGACTATAGTTGATATCTTTAATGTTAAGGAACTTGAGCATCCATTGGAGTGCCCAGATTTGTTTACCTAAAAGGTTAGTTGAGGAACTTGAAAAGTCCATAAAGAATATTTTTGTGGGCTAGAAAATCTATGGACTCTAAAGGAGAAAAGGTTATATAGAAGGAATTATGCATTCCTAATAGGAAGGAGGACTAGTAATTGCGTTATAAATGTGACATGTATCATGTTTTAGGGTATAGTTTGATGTGTGTTTATTTATTTATTCGATTGTTTAGTATGTGTTTTCGGTAGAATTGTGTTAGTTTGTGAATTATTTATGTTTAAATATTTTTATGGGTTAGTACAAGCATTTGAGCTTATTTATTATGTCATTGAGGTACCTTGATGTGTTTGATAGTATTTCAGGGCCAACATCGAAGAACAGAGAAGTTTTAAAGATATTTAGGCTTAAACAACGCCCTATGACTGGGACTGAAGCATTGGAGACACCCCATGATTGTGGCCCAATTGCCATGATTGTCAAAGAAACCCAAGACACGACCAACGATCCTAGCCCATTTGCCACAATTGTGACATAAGGGTCAAATATGGCCCACAATCATGGCCTGCGTTGGACAAATGAGCAGACACTAAAAAAAGTAGAGTTTTGAGAAAATTTTCGGGCCTTTTTGACCCTTAAAAATAGGGCTACCCAAAACACAAAAGGTGTATAAAGAATAAGAGAAAGAAGGAGATCGAGCTTTTGATCAACCACCATAACGAAACCCTAAACAAGAGAACTTTGAGAGACCGAGAAAGAAAAGAAGGAAGAGAGAAGAGGAAGACAAGGCAGTCTCGATGTACTTCCCGGAATAAGAAGCTTTTTAAAGTTATGGCTTCCCATCGCCATTCGAGTTCTATTTCCTATGTATTTTAGTTTTATTTGATTGTAGAATTGGGATATATAATTTAACGATAGAATCGAATTGTTGATTGATGTTCTATACTCACCTTTGGAAAATTATTTTTGATTTAATGAAATCTGATTGTTTTATGTATTTGTTGAATTAATTGTGGTTTAATTCTACACTTTATATCTCGATAATAAACCAAAAGGGGTGAATCAAGAAAAAATGATTAAATTGGGCTAATGAGAGTTAGGTTATTTCATAGATTTAGAATTAAACTAGGTTGGTAAAACTTGTGTAGAGAGATCACGTATAGGTTTCCAATTGTTTATTACATAACTTAAGAACTTATTAGGTTTTGGATAGGTTGTTAATTGAGAGATTACAACTTCCCACAATCTAATTAAGGTTTATGTGGGGTTCAATTATAACTTGAGAGAGAATAATTGACTTTAGGATCATCTAGATACATTAATTCGATAAATCTTAATCGGATAGGTTAGCATTAAGGATAGATAATTTCCCTTTCTCTCTTTTGGTTAATTCACTAGGTTGAATTCTAGGGCATGCTATCATTGTTCAAAAAATCAATCAATTTTCATTAATGGTTATCCACGTTCAATCTAAAATTTTTAATCGTTGTTAGTTGATTGTTTTTGTTAAGTGTTAATTGTAAATTGGTGTTTTGTTACTTAATTTTGGTTTATTTGATTTATTTAGTTCTCGTGTTTAAATACATTGTTTGCTTAAATTCTGTTTAATAGTTTCCGACCTTACACTTTAGGATTAAATTAACCCTCCTCATGGGATCGACACCTTAAGTATTATGCGAACGACCCGTACGCTTGCGTAATATCGAGGTTAAAATATTAAAACTTACACATATCAGAAAACTGCGATCATGCATCCATATTGGATATCCATAATGTGTTTCTCACTAAAAAGGCTTGGAAGATCCTCAATAATAAGGAAGGGCTCCAGTTAAAATGGATAAATGAATTTTATATTAAGGATTCTAACTTTTGGAGGTTAAAACTAACTAGGGATCATTCTTAGACATTTACTCAAAATTTAAGATTGAGAACCATTCTTTACCCTCATATTCAAGTTTTGATGGAGAATGGCAAAAATATATGGCTTTAGTTTAAAAATTGGTCAACTTAGAATCCATTGTGTATGAGGTAAGAATTACATTCTCTACGGGCTAGACTATCTGAAGATGTTAAAGTGAAAGTTATCATATAAAATAATGAATGGTTTATCAATTTCATAGGTGATTTAATACCATAAAACTTAATCACACATTATAGTCTTAATCACCTAAGGGAGGACTCTCTAACATGGATGAAAGATAAGTACAAAGGTTTCACCAATAAATATTTTTTGGATATCTTTAGATCACATTTTGTCCGAGTGTACTAGTACAACTTAGTTTGAAAGAGATCTCCAATGTCTAAAGGCTTCTTTACATACTGGTTAGTTAGTAAAAACAAATTTAGGATGAGGGATAGATGTTTTGGAGTAGTTATCTCTTTACACCTATTTTGCCACAAATTCCTATAAAGTAGGGACCATATTTATTAGTAATGCAGATACACTGAGGCTAGGAAGTACTTTTCTAAGAAAATTCTCTTAAGGTCATTCCACGTTCTTATGGAACTAGATGAGATTGAGAACAACCACTCCTCAGCTGCCCCCTTCAAAGAGAAAGGAAAAGGTTTCAGCTTGACTTGCTCCTCCTCCACACTATTTAGCTTCATTCCATTGCAAATCATGTGGAACTTCTTAAGATGAACATATGGATCTTCATCTGCAAGGTCGTTAAAGCAAGGAAGCAAATGGATAAAACCAGGTTTTAGCTCAAAGTTAGCATTCTCAATATTAATACAAAGAGGATGGTTCTCCAAGTCAGGAGCAACAAGCTCTTTTAAAGTCCTTTGATGTGCAACTGCCATGTCTTCGTGGTAATGATAAGTGTGAGTGGTGTTGGGAATAGGATCAACGTAGATGTTAGATGGTGATGAGTCGGCGGGCTGTGCACGTGTGAAAGATAACTCCTTCTCAAAGTTTGGTTCGAAGAGTGGATTAATTGAATGGTGTTGCTCAAGGATTATGGGATCGTGCAACGGTGTATGGGCTGGTGTTTGTGTGGAGTTGATCAAGAAATCTGTGTAGAATTGATCTAAGTCAGCTTGTTCTTGATCTATGAGTTGCTCTCCTGATGATTGGGACATACAACCTTCAAAACAAAAGGTTAAACGCACCAAATCACGAAAAGAAAGGAAAATAACACGCAAACTATAAAAGAAAGATAAAAATCAACACTTTGATCCCCGGCAACGGCGCCAAAAATTTGATAGGTTGTCGTTAGCCTACAAATTTAATCCCCTACTTAAATTGATTTGTAGTATAGTGAAGCAAGGGTATCGTCCCACAGAGATCAAAACACAAGGAAGATTTTTTACTTTCAAACAAAGTATGCGTGAATGTCAAAGGGGAAAATAGAAGTTGAATGCAAGATATAGGATCAAATTGGGGGGTTTGTTTGCTTGCGTAAAAAAGTGAACAAGAAAAGAAAGAAGAAGACGTGATTTAAGTTTAGAAAATTAAAACAAAG
>JANVCL010000166.1:6059-20903 GCA_026546855.1 Erythroxylum incrassatum | reverse complement strand
CGCTACTTTTGATTAAAAGAATTGAACGTCAACCTTTTTAATCTAGCGATTGATTGAATAAAAATACACACTAGTTGCGCACCTAGCTGTCAAATTAAACAATCAAATAATAACCCAGAAAAATAATTGATACTTGACTAATAAATTGATTAAAATAAAGAACACAAGTCTCACAGCATGCAAAGTTCAATAACTAGGATTCCGTATACCAAGAAATAAAATTTAGTTACCCAACATCATAATTTTTCAACTATTTCAACTGACACTGGCGTTGAAACTGTTGCGGCGGCCTCCTCTATTTGCTATCTGCGATAATCTCCAGCTTCTGTTGATCCCAACACTTTCTTACCTCTCTGTTCTCTTATTTCTGTACCTTAGTTCTTCTATGCGCCAACCTCTGCTACCTCTGCCTTTCTTCATTTTTAAAGCCTCCCTCTTGCGTTATTTTCTCCATTGATTTTGGGATTTGCGTTGATTTTAGCAGCTGCCTTCTCTATTCTTTGTTCACGCCCGCTGACTCACTCTTCTATATTTTGTCCAGACGCCTGCTTGATTTTGCCTTCAACGCACGCCATCTTATTCTCTCTGTAGCTAATTCCCCCCTCTTTCTGGCGTCTACTCGTGTTGATTAATTGCTTCATTCTGCCGTCTATCGCCTATGCTTTCTTTTCTCCACTGTCGCTTGTCTCTGTCTACGATCTCATGCTTGATTTTTTTCCAATTTAACATGCTGCATCCACGTGGTTCTCTTTGTGAGTTCATTTTCCCAAAGCACTTAATTCCCTCTTTAAACTTGATGCTCCTCTAAACGTCTCCACGTGTTCCTTGGGTAACGCCTCCTCCTGATTTAATCTTAAATCTAATGTGCGTCCCTTTAATTTGCGTGAATTGCGTGACTATCTCCTCCTGTTGCTTGTGCGCTAGCTGTCCTTCTCTTGGCTAATTGATTTCATTTTAATTCACACACTGCTTCTTTATGTTTTATGCTTGAGCTTCTCCTTTAATTGTTGTCGTCATCTTCCTCCAACTTGCTTTCCCCATCTGCTGCTTCTGTTGGGTCCCTCGGTTCCTTTAAACGCCACCTGTCCAGCCTGCTTTGTCCTCTCTGTTTAATGCTGCTCCACTCATCATTTTTTTAATCTGCTTTCCCACCTGTCCACTTGTGATTTTAATGCCGCATGCACATTCTTTCCACTATTCATGATCGAGAACTCCAAAGTCCATCCTAATCTAGCTGGGTCCCCTTGAGACATTCTCCTGTGCGTGCATGGCTGTTTCTATTTGTTGTATCTCCGCACTGTGTGTCTCATTAATTGGTTGCTGTGCACTCTGGGTCCCACTTTCACATGATAATTATTGTCCACCACCTAAGCATTTGTTGCAGTATTCTCACATGATTTAGTTGCTCTCTCCGTGTGTTTGCTTCCAGCCCACTCTAGTCTCCTACTCTGCGTTTTTGCTTGACTCCTACTTCATTTAATTTGCTTTCCTGCTTTTATTTGCTGCTTTGAACGACGCTACTCTCTTGGCTTGGTCACGCCTCCACTGTTGCTGATTGATTTAATTTGTTGTCTGTTCCAACGTGGCATGGCTGTTGATTTATCACTGTTGATTTCTGCTGGGTCTTAGCTAATTTTCTATCTCTCTTGTCTTTAAGTCCATTTTTATTCAGCTGCTGCGTTAAATTCCTTGGGTCACGCTAGCTTCAATTTAATTTGTCCCCTCACTTTGCAATTGACGCAGCTCCTAAATCCTCTCCTTAACGCTGATTTAATTCTCCTTCACTATTTAATTTCAAGCTGCCGCTTGAAGTGTCCACGTTTCACGCTCTCAAGTCCTATAATTGTCGCAGTTCTTTTTATTTGGTTCCAAATACACCTTGACATAAAATAAAATTAATTCCCATTAAGTACAACTTCAAACCTCAATAATAAAGAAAATTAACACACAAAAATATAGAAAATAACGACACTAACATATATACATATATATATATATATCTTCTATTAGTTCCTTTTATATAATCTTTACTATTTCTATTTCTACACTATATATTATTTTATACACACCCTTGATTAAAAAAATTAATATCCTTCTCTTAATTTTGTAAACAAAATAATAATTCAATTAATTTTTTCCTAAATACTTTCTTGTGTATTATTTGAACATGGGTCCTTATCTAGATAAAGGGCAAAATAGACACAACTTATACAAGTGATCATCCTCAACTCCTTCCATCAAGTCATCTAATCTCAATCGTTCCACCTTAGCAGCCCTATCATCATTTATGACATCAATGTTGTGGTCACCTCTTTCCTCCAATTTAAGATAAAATTATGAATAGTAATCATATTCCATCTTCAATTACCTCTATAAATTAATTATATGACTTTTGTCTTAGTAATAAAAGTAAAATTACCCTTTACTAGGTCATTTATCTTTTGCGATAAGCCATTTCAACTTATATATTCAAATGTTTAGGGTTTTGCACCTATGAATTCTCTTGGACAATTTGTATTCTATGTAATTTTTCTCTTTTAGTTTATAAAATACACTTAGTTCTATCATCTAAAGATGAAATATGATGAGTGCAAGGTTTTTGGGAAATTTGTCAATATCATTGAAAGCCACTTTCATACTAAAATTAATACCATTTATGTAGCTAATGGATGAGAACATCAAGCTCTCTTATACATTTTAACTCAACATGGCATTCAACTTATAATGTCCCCACTATATTCACTCAACCATGTTGACTCTATAAAATGCAAACACCACCATATTGTTGAAATTTGTCTTACACTCCTACATATTGCTACTATGCTTATTTTTTTTGATTCTATGTTTCTCAAAGTACCATATAACTAATTAATAAAATTCGCACTCTAGTTCTTAATCATGATACCATTTACCATAATTTGTTTAGACATAACCATAATTAACCTCATGTACAGTTTTTAGTTGTCTTTTTACCTTTTGTTTCAACCTTATAATAGTTGTAAACTTGAAACTCAATCTTGATCATATGTATATCTTGGTTTTACTTTACACATCATTCCTTTATTTATTATGACATGTTTTCAACTCACATCTCTCTATAGAAATGTTTTCCTTTCCAAAAAAAATTATTTCCATAGTAAACTAGGTCGTATTAAAATACAATTGTCTCCATTTTTACTTTATCTAAACACCTTTCTAATTTCATTAAAAAATCATAATCAATTCAAAACCTCTACTGGTGATGATCTTGACCAAGTTGCCTTACTCTTTTATAGACCTCTTTTTATCTTTAACACTCTTACTTCCAATCCAATATTACATAAATTATCTTAAATTCATCTTCTTCCTTGGTCACCCCTTAACATACCCATCACAGGTGCGTAGTTAACCTTATTTACCCTACCTAACAAGCACCCGTATTGGCGTCAAGCCATAAGTGAAGAATTTATATCCCTCCATAAAAATAACACTTCTTCTGTCATCCCTTTAATGTGAATATAGAAGTGCGTTTAAAACTAATTGTAGGTGTTTGATTGAGTTTTGAAAAATTTAAAATACAACCGTTGTGCTGCCCAAATTTTTTTTATAAAAAGATACTCAATTAGCCTTGCATAGTTGGATTAAGTATACCTTGAGTATCTTTAGCCCAAGTATGCGGCAGTTGTCATGTGCCCGATGTGATACCAGATCGTGACATATAATTCAAATGACATCTTTTTGCCTACTTGTTGTATCTGTAGTTCTGGAAGAACATGATGGTTTAATGTGGTTTTTGTGCTTGTTTTTCGACTATATGATTTGATCATATTTTAGTGAATGCTCATTTCTAGATAGAAATGATTAAGAAAGAAACCTTGACTTTTGAACTGCATCTTGAACAGAGGGGGGTTGCTCTACCATAAAGATATTTGTCTTACAGAGTTGTTTTTTCCAACCGAAGATTCTAGTACGTGTTTAAACTTGTCAATCATTTTGGTGATTCTTAGCTTCTGTGTGCACTTTGGATCTTTATACTTATTGTTCCTTTTAAGTTTTTCCTTATTGGTCTAACTTATCCTTAGTAATGTAGTCAACATATCTGGTTTCAGTAGGGGATTAAAGCACCCATATGATCTTTTGCAAAAGGTGAGAGAGAGCAATTTGGATTTATGATCATTCGGCCTAGTAATCTAACTATTAGCTATTTTGGTTAAGAAATTCTAGGGGACATTAGGTATTGAAAATGAGAAAACCTATCAATATTATATAGACATTAGGATGAATCTACCAAGTGGAATAGGATACATGACAATGAAATTTCAAGAGTCTGCATTTGACAATTTTGAACATGATAATAAATGGTTTTCTTTGGCCTAAAAATGTCATGTTACACAATTCAACGTAACTTTTAAACCATTTTATCATTTAAGGATTTTTTTATTTTTATGTTTAATTTAGTCAAATGTCCTATTGTTTGGGTTTAAATGTGTATGAGAACTAGTTAATGAAAGTGTAATTAGTTTGGAATGCTTATTATACTATTTCATCATTGGAGATAGGAATACTGGCTTTGGATCTTTTTGCACTAGATTGTTCTGAATTTTCCATACTAGTCTTAGAAGTTTGCAATATCATTCCTACATGTTTTCTATAAGAACTCCTTACACACTTGTGTTAAATGTAATGAACATGTATTTTTAAAAGTTCTTCCATATGAAATAATGTGCAGGTTTCCAACTTTAGTTCTGTAAAAACAAGCAATTAATGGCAATGGCTTGTGGAGTCAGTAGTGGTGGTGGAAAGAGCTCTTTGGGCCACCTATTCAGCAGTGGGGAGATTGCTACCAATGTCTTGGTTAATAAGAGTGAGGGACAAACAAAAAATGACATCCCTTATCCAAATCTTGTTGTTAGAACTTATGGCTTAGTGATGGTTACAATTAATAACTTATAGCTTTTAGGCATTGGTTATTACCTTTTCTTAAAGCTCTATGTAGTTGGCTTTTGTATTCACAATCAAACTTCTTGATTCCTGTATATCTAAAGTACAAAATTTATACTTAGGGCCCCTAATTAATATTCAGAATCTTTTTAATTATCTTCAATTTTCAATTTAGTTGACATGCTTCTAGAATTGGTCAGTTACTTTTAGCTTTATCCCTATGAATGTGATGTGTTGCATGAATTGTTTTGTTTATTTATTTTCTCCTTCCAATCTTTTTTGTATAAATTTTTTTGTGCCATTGATTAATCAATTTACGATCATTCTTTTGGTTCTATTACCTATCAATTTTTTTTCAAACTATTTGTTTATTTTCTTTAACTGTATATGATAAAAAGTGAGAACTATTAACCTCTTTATGAGCATTGTAGTTTTATAATTCTAATCTACTTTTTTTTTCTTTTGTAAGAAGGCGATAATTAGGAGTGGATAAGGAGATATTTGGTGAAGGATTTCGGAGTGCCCATACATATTGCTTTTGTTTAGTATTTAGATGTATTCACTTGTATTCTATATAAAATGGAGGAAGATAATGTAGGTGAATATTTTTACTAGTGATTTTTTGCTTTTGTATTTTGAATATATTAAGGTTGGATTTTACAAGTTCTTATGGACTACATAACATATATAAATGCAATTTTTTGGTCGCTTATATTTTATAGCACTTACGTAATTAAGACATGCATTAATTTATATATAGATGTTGCCTACATAACAATAAGAGTTTGCTTTTACGTTAAAATATTATTAGTAATGAAAGAATAAGCTGTCGCTTTTATTAGTACAAATTGTTGCCTAAATTTCAGTTTGTTGACTTGTTAAGACTTTAAAGTGTTACAATATCTATTAATATTGTTGCTATAGTTTGAAACTAGTGTATTGCCTTAGTCAAAACTTAAAGCAACATTTTTTATTTTGTTGCCTTATACTTATAGAAGTGACACTTTATTTAATGGTATGAATTCTGATCTCTTAATAAAAAGGTAACTATAATTGTACTTATAATAACAGTTTTGTCTGTCTCCTAAATCATAATTTAAAATGTTTGTTTTAAAAGTTTACTTATAGATACTAGCACTTACAATATAATTGTTGCAAAATTATGAATGATTAGTGAAAAAGTAATAGAATATATATTATTGTTAATTCATTGACAACAAATTTATTGTTGCTATTATAAATAAATTTGACCAGCATTTAAGCAATCGAAATAGTAAAAGACGATGAACTCAATTTAATTCATTTCATTCTTCTACCTTTGTTTTTAGGAGAGGGGCGGATTTAAAATATCTGTTAATAAGTCATGTATTGATGACTAAATAATGTTGAATGAAATAAAAGATTGTATGCAAATTGTGAGGAAGAATATAAATTAATTTTAAAAACAACTTGTTAGCAGATTAAAGTTATTTCTTTGAATCTGTCCTCCATCATGGTAAAGTCCAGTATAAATCCGAATAACTAGTATTAACGTTGCAGTGTTTGGAAACGATTTGTTCGGTGCAACAAAAAGACATTATGTAAAACTATGACTTATTGCACCTTATCTTACGCAGACTTTACAACAATGCCAACAAAAAAACGGGCATGTGCATTGACTTGCCAACTGTAGTCAACACGCGTAACACCTAGTCAGTCACCCGCACATAATAATATATGCTAAAATACTGCTTAAAAAGATATTTACAGTGTAGTTTTCATGCATTGGCCACATTCTGTTGCAGTCAATTTGCTCCAAGCAGCCACTCAAGGATAGGGATCGAGACTTAGTTTTTCATTCCTTTTTTGTGTTCTTTGACTTTTTCCAACTACCCTCTTGGTTTAATTAATCTTCTAGAGAAAAGGTTTAAGAATAAAACAATTCACCATCTTACGCCACTAATCGAAATTTTGCACGAGTCTAATATATGCTACGAGTTTTCGTGGAATGATTCCTCAACAGATGTAATTGTTATCCTAGAACTATAAGAATTGACTAATACAACATAATACAAACAAAACGTTAACTTTTAGATCTATTCTAATTATAACCTATTGATTTATGCACTGGTTGCATCAATTATTGATAGCAGGGCAACAAAAATCGTAACTATATGTACAATTAATAAAAATGAAAAGAAATAAGTATGGCACACTATATTTCTACACACAATCGGTTCTCTAATCAGAAAAACAGTACTTGAAGATTTCATGAATTGGAAAGACTAAATAACTTCAATTTCCTATTTCGCATAGTAGTTAATACAAGAGAATAGAATAGTAACAGGTGAATTATGAAACAATTTGGTGATGCATTCAAATTAGAAATAAAGATTAGTGATAGGTAACTGTTACTAACTATGTAATCTTGTTTGAGGCTCTCAAGTTTATATACCATAAGAGGGCGTAAATTAACAAGTAGATTTACTTGGTTATTTTGACCAAGTCTATGGTAGGTGAACCTTTGGTTACAATAAAAAAGATAAGCAAATTTGAAGTACTTCATTACTTACCTTAAGTTAATGTACTATGACAAATTTTTACCAAGCGAGGGGGGGTGGGGGGAATTAAGCCCTTTCTTTCTCGGAGAGGTATTATGGAACATCAAAATCTAAATTTTCTTCGACGTGGTACATCAAAATCTCAATTTTCTGAGTCGGTTATCTTCTTCCACAAAACAACACAACTACTACAATATAATATAAACAATTTTTCTACAGGATGAAGGCAAATGATTTACGCAAAACGAGCCAAGTCTTATTTACCAAAAAAACAAGCCAAGTCTTTGATCAATTGATTGTCGTAGTATTTATACGTCATGGACGCTTGAAATAAGAGACCTATGAAGACTTGAAATCTTCCATTAACCTCTACAAAGTAAAATGTATAATAGAATAATTCAACGATTTCTATCTATAAGTAGCTTGTTTCCAAAGCATCACGCTTGACCACTCCACCAATCACAGCTGTTTTGTTTTGTTCATCTCGGTTTTGAGTAATTTATAGTGTTAAACTTCCTTTTGTCAAATCTTTTACACTTTATGTATCTTTAACAATAATATAAACCTTCATAGGACAGGACAATGAATCAGTACCTGATGAAAATTACTTTAACGATAATCTTCATCTTCTGTTCAGTTGGAAATAACTCTCAAGATAGGAGAATGAATCTTTTACTTCCAAGAAATAATTTTCGGTGTGCTTCCAAGAAATAGCTGCGGAAACTATAAGCATGTCAAGCTTTTCATTTTTCTTTCCTTGGACCGGCAATGCATTCAAGCTTTTAATTTTTCAACCACACCTAACTTACTTGGAAGTTGAATTAAACAATTATATTATACATTTTTAAAAATTAAAGTGTTTATTAAATTTGTGAAAGAAAAAGATTATTCGTTACAAATCTTTAAAAGCATAAAGACTAAGATAGATCCCCAAAGGGAATAACTATTCCCAGTAAAATTGGAATTTCCAAAACTTGATCAATATGACTAGATACTGATACAAGTCTTATGCGAGAGCTCAACCCAAAAAACTAGCTGAAAGGGTGGGAGAGCCCATAAGCTCATATAAACCATAAGCCTATATAAACCCCACATCAACCCCTCATATGACCAATGTGGGACTCAAGTCCCATATCTTGATAATAACTCTTAAGGTTCCTTCTTCAATGGAAATTTAATAAGTGACAACATTTCTTTGGTGCATGAACATATTAAGAACTATAATAGGAAAAAACCAAGCAAAAACTATGATATCAAAGTGAATTTTCATAAAGCATTTGATTCGATTGATTGAAGGTTTATTTAAAACACTATACAGGCTTTTAGGTTCTTTACTACTATTTCATTGTTTGGACCACTTCATGTATTAAAATTGTCTTATACGAAATACTTATCAATGGGGAGCCTATAAAGCTAGTTAATGAAGGTAGAAAATTGAGGTAAGGGGACACTATTTCCCCTTACCTTTTTACCTTAACCATGGAAGTCCTTGTTAGGTTGATTGAAAACTTAATAAGCTAGGAAAAGAACTTCAATTTTGATTCTAGATGCAAAAGATTAGGAATAACTAAAATTTTCTTTGTGCATGACTGGATTTTATCATCAAAGTCTAATCCTAACTCAGTTGGGGCCCTAATGACAACTTTTAGTTCATTTAAAGTACTCTCAAATCTCATTACAAATAAGGAAAAGTTTAAGCTCTTTGTCTCTAACAATGTTGATAATATTGCAAGTTAGCTAGCTTGTATTATTGTCATTAAGCTTGCTAAACTTCCTGTTACATAACAACTACACCATAAGAGACTAAAATTTATAGACTTCACACATTTTATTAAAATGATCAATTTAAGGATTAATGGTTGGAGGAATAGATGCCCATCAATATTAGGGTGAGTCCATCTTATTTAGTTTATATTATTATTTTCTTTTTATCTTTTTGTCCCTTTTGTTTTATATCTTACAATGATGTTAGCCTCATATTGGATGGATCTTATTTTAAAAAAAATTGTTTTACGAAGGAAAGTACCACAAACCTTCTCACTTATTATATATACTTATATTATATACATTGGGGACAATATAAAACTTAAAGTGTGGGGAAGGGGTTAACGAGTTTACTGATTTTCTTAAGCTTATTATAATCTTGGTTATAAAATTTTATGAATTGATATTCTACATTAATTGAAATCTATCATTTAATTGCATTTTGAGAGTTTCTAAAAATAAGTTGTGGGAATTTATAACAGAATTAAATTTGTTTTTCAAAATTTTAATATCATCTTAAATAAAGTTGGCTAAAATGGAAAAACTAGAAAGAAAAATTTTAGTAATTTTGTTAAAATTATAAGGGATTTTCCCTATAAGCTTCTTTGATTATATAAAGCATCTACCTGTGCATTTATCACACGAGGCTAAACTTGCTGATCTAGTTCAATATCGATGGATGTATTCGTTTGAGATGTAATTATAGTAAATATTTAAATTGAAGTAATAACATGTTTTAATAACAGAATTGTAATCCTATTTGCTAATGTAGGCATTTGCATCACTTGAAGAAAAATGTCAAAAACAAGGCTAGAGTTGAAGGTTCGATATGTAATCCTTATTTAATGGGGGGAAGCAAGTACATTTTATTCACATTATTTTGAGCCACATGTGCACAAAAGAGAAGGAAAAGTTTCTCATAATGACGATGGGGGAGGAATAGGTGTTGTTGATGGTAACTTATCCATTTTCACATATCCTAGATGAGCATATGGACGTTTAACAAGAAGAATATTAATTGAGGAAGAAATAGAGGCTGCCTATGGTTACATTTTATTAAACTGTTAAGATGTTCAACCTTTCATATAGTAAGTTGAAGTTAATCTTGAAATTGATTATTTGGGTTTAAAAGTTAGTGTTATTCACAACTAAAATATGTAATAATGTTTTTAGATTATACAAGGAATGGTTATGCAAGCTAATGTCTATGAAAGCACAAGATAATATTAATAAAGAAGTTGGAAGACACTTTCCTTCCTTGATGGTTCGAAAAATATGTAAGTTTCTACTTACAATTATTAAAATGATTGAATTATAAGATTAAAGTGTTCAAAGGACATTATACTATTTAATATGATAATTTATTTTGTGTAGGCCTTAGAAAATCTAATAGAGAACAAGTTCATATATATATGATCTTGCAAAAGAAACTTTGTGAACTGTTAAATCGTATCTAGTGCATTTTATTAATGGATACAAATATCATAATTATAGCATGGCAATGGTAAATAATGGGGTTTGCATATAGGGAGAATTGATGGATTACTGTGGTAAAATTATTGAGATACTTGAAATTAAGTACCCTACATTTGCAATAAAGTCGAGTGTGATATTTAAGTGTGACTGGTTTGATCCAACTCCTAATGTTGATACAAAAGTGCATAGCCAATACAATCTAGTTGAAATTAATTAACGAAGAAGATTTAGACAATTTGAACCTTTTGTGCTAACGATGCAACTGATCCAGGTGTGTTATGTCCCTTTTTCTAGTTTACGACGAGATAAGTCAGATTGGTTGGCCGTTTACAAAGTTAAACCTATCATGTTTTTGAATCACATAGAAAAAGAGAACAGGAAATTGAAAGTGAAGCATTTTAGGAAGATGTTGATGAAATAAATGCATCTATTACATATGACGAGAATGAACCTTTGAACGATCCAAATAATAAATATATTTAAATTTCAACTGGAGAGGATGAGGAGGGAGAGAGATCTGAAGAGAAGCCTGAGTCTAATTCTAATTCTTCTATAAAAAAGATAATAATGATTTTGATTTACAATTAAGTGTTGATAGTTATTAATTTGTTTTTGTAATAGAATATTATATTCAATAAATCAATTAGTGAATCAACAATATATTGTTATATTTTGAATTGAATTTGTTATATTTCTGGAATATTGAATAAAACATAAATTTAAGGTTAAAATATGCCACCAAAGAGAAAACAGGATATGATGCGACTAAGGTTCAAACCACGATTTGGAGCTAGTTACATTCCAAGTGAAGCATCACATTCTATAACTACAACAGAATCAGATGTTATACCTATAACTACTACATATGCAGATAAGTCGTCATGTTTTACACCTACTGCTACATCATCCAACATCTTTACACTATCCACCATCCCTAAACTAACAGAGATATCAAGGGTAAACGTTGCAGATCAAGGAGGCTTCCTCCAACTTAAAGCTGAGGTAGTGATGGAAGAACTTACATCACAATTGCCAACAATCTATAAGTGAAAATACATGAATCACCATATGTTTGTAGTTAAGTTATAGGTTTAAATTTAAAAATGATATAATTTTTTATATTAGGTTGATTCTATCTGGACCGTGCTGATGAAACATGACATCCAAGTTCAAGGAGAAGATTGATCTCGAGGTTTATATATATAAGAATATCTCTCAGACGACAAAGGATTTTTATTGTCCGGAGTTTAAGGTACAAAAAATATAATTTTTGTAATTAATTTTTATACAATAATTCGAAAAATATTGTAGGTTATAAGTACTTATTGTATGTTTTTCCCTTTCTACAGAAAGAATCTTTTAGGATTCTGAATTTGACATATTTATTTATAAAGCATGGGATAGACGAGCTTGAACACGTTATAGAGACTTTGTTGGTGCGATACACAAGATTGGTGTACAATCTCCTTATATTTATGAAAAAATATGGAGTCATTAGTAGCAGTATTAGACATTATCTGAGGCCATGTCCATTTCAAAATGTAATTCTACCAACAGACGTGGCGGGCTGTAGGGAGAGAGTCTTCCAGTATACACTGGAGGATTTATTACCCACCACGAGCATGCAGAGGATTAATGTGTTCTGGGCAGTCTTAGGTTTTTTTTCGGGGTCGAAAGGTCCAAAAATCGCTCGACGCAGGCCACAATTGTGTGCCACTTGTACGCTTTTTGTCACGATTGTGGCAGGCAAACCAAGATCGTGAGTCAAGTCTTATGCTTCTTTCGTTATCATGGTGATTTGGCCACGATTATGGGTCGTTGTTTCGGTCCAAGTCTCTCCAAGACTTTTCCGTTCTTCGTTGTTAACCTTAAAATACTAGCAAACACATCAAGGTACCTCAGAGACATAATAATTGATCTTAAATGCTTGTACTAATCCATAAAAACACTTAAACACAAATAATTCACAAACTAATACAATTCTACTGAAAATACATACTAAACAATCGAAAAACTATACCCTAAAACATGATGCATTTCACACTTATCAAAGATCCATCGGTAAATTAGTTATGAATTTACCAATGGAGGAGTCTTGTTTGTCGCTACATTTGCCAAATGAAACAAACCTTCCGTCACTAAATTTACTAACAATATAAAAATTACCATCTCTAAATATAATGATAGAGTAGAAAATGTCTGCCGGTAAATTAGTGACGAAAAATTTGTACTCCGTCTCCAATTATTACCTACAGTCGTTTCTTCGATGACTTATTCTGTCGGTAAATTCTGTCACTAACATAGCTTGCCAACTAAAAACCTTCACATTATGTCAGTAATTTTCATCACTAAACCCTATTTTTCTTGTAGTGCAATTGAATATAAGATATAAACCAACACTTGGTACTCTCCTTGTGGGAGACATACAAGTCGTGGGAAAATTTCGTCTTCTTAATTCTTGAAGAAGACAATCAATGGGATTGTAAAATTGTACGGGGTTACTTAAACTCCTACTTTTGACCAAAAAAAGCTTAAACTCCTACTCTCACAAGAGTTATAAAATGCACTCCATGATAAAAGGTCAATATCACGTATTGTTTGATAGGCATTAGGCTTTACCACTTGAAGACGCGAAGATCATTAAGAAGACGCTATTAGAAGTTAAAATTTTAGATAAGCAAACTTGTAGGTTTTTAAATATTTTTTATTTTTCCAAACTCTATCATATTTTAACTTTATTTGTAGTTGCAAGTACAGATATCCTTTATTGGATATATCAAAGGTCGACAAGAGAAAAGCGTAACCCCCAATGAAGTGCAAGTGGCTTTTATCTAATTAGTAAGTTTTTTTGGGTTTTATTTTTTGAGTCTAAATCCCTGTTTTATAAGTTCAACGCGACAAAAGAAGAGTTGATAAAGAAACTTGGTATAGGTTATGTATGAGACTAAGCCTTAATTAATCGATCCTTAATTAGTTGCACATAGAAGTATTTAACCTTTTAAAAATTTTATTTTGTAACTAACCTTTTTAAATTTATATAATTTAGGTCAAAACGATGTTTTTATTGATATAATTAATAGATAGACACTTAAATGATATTTAGTAGACATTCTGCATCAACAAAAATAACCTTTTAACTAGATTTATATAATTTTTAAGAAGTTAATTATTAAATTGAAACTTTTAGAAAAATTAGGACTAAATTAAAAGAAAGTAAAAGGTTAGGTAATGTTTGATCTGTTATCCAATTTCAAAATAGGAGAAACAATTCATAGTAGGTTTATTCTTTAAGAACCAAGTAACCAGTAAACAAATCTCCCATTACTCAAACCAGGTCTTGGTCAAATTGATTGTAGTAGTTGTTGGTCGAGGCGTCATCTTGTTCTTTTCCCCCCCTTAAATAAAATCCTTAAAAGATTTAACTCTTATCTACCGCTACACGTAACATAGAAACATTCAACTGAAGTCATCTATAAATAAGCATGTTTCGAGGCGCCACTACTCATCCCTCGGCAAAGCACCAAAAGCAATATACTAAGAGCTACAGCTAGTTTGGTCTTGTAAACCATGGAAAAGATTCGCTACCTTCTTCTTCTCACGCTCTTTGCTTTAACTTCTTTACTAGTTGCGTCTGCCTATGATCCTAGTCCTCTCCAGGACTTCTGCGTAGCCATCAACAACCCAGTCGATGGTGGTATGTGATATTACAATTGATATAAATAATTTACTATAACTTTGCTCAGTACTTAAATTTTCTATGTTTTGGCCGCTTGTCTTTTTGCAAATGAAAAAAATGGTTTTGGTCATCTATACTATTGGGTTTTTAACAAATTGTTACTGTCACCATTTGCAGTGTTTGTAAACGGGAAGTTCTGCAAAGATCCCAAGCAAGTAAAGGCAGATGATTTCTTCTTTCCAGGGCTCAACAAACCTGGAAACACTGCTGCAACTCCACTCGGTTTTGCAGTGACTCCAGTGACTGTCGATCAACTTGCTGGACTCAACACTCTTGGAATTTCATTTGCTCGTCTTGACTTTGCACCATATGGCTTAAACCCACCTCACACTCACCCTCGTGGCACTGAGATCCTTGTAGTTGTGGAAGGCTCTCTCTTTGTTGGGTTTGTGGCATCTAACCAGAATA
>JANVCL010000163.1:0-17225 GCA_026546855.1 Erythroxylum incrassatum | reverse complement strand
GTTATATTATATAAGATGGATATGCATATTGTGTACTGAAATTATGCGTTATTTATTTTTATGTGTTATTTATTTTGATATATGCATCCATTTATTTTTACAGGTAAATGGAAGAAAGTTCAAGTACTCCTGATCTATCCACTTCTGGAAGATACAATGATCCAGCTTGGGCTCATGCTGCATTGGTTCTCAGTATGTGAAATCATACTATTTGCTTGTTTTGTAATAAGCACTTGAAAGATGGAGGAATCACCTGATTAAAAAAACATTTACCTGGGGTTTAAGGGGATGTGGAACCCTCTAAACTAAGTCATGATGTCAAGTGACAGATAAAAACATTGCTTGATGAATATCAATATGAGAGAGATAGAAGGGAAAGGTTAAATTTTGAAATTAGCAGTGGAAGTTTGTTTTCTAATTTTCGTGGTGATTTTGGAAATGTTGAAGGTGGAAGTGGTAGTCGTACTGGTAGTTTTTCATCTCAAGCTCAAGAAGAAGTACCTGAACCTGATGTGAGGAAGAGAAGAAGGTAGGTGACTAGTTTCTTTGCACCACAAACAACTCCTAGAGCCCAACTCTCAATTTGTAGTGCAATGCAATTAAGAGATGTAGCTCACAATGTCGATATGGCAGCAGTTAGATGGTTGTATGATACAGGTTCATTATTAAATGCTTCTCAATCTTATTATTATCAACCTATAATGGATGTAATAGTCTCTTATGGTTCAGGGTACTTCAATTGATGACTTAAGAGGTAAACTTTTGAGTTGTGTTGTTTATGAAATTATAAGTTATTTGGCTAAAAGAAGAGTGAATTGGGATACTTATGGATGTTCAATCATGTGTGATAGTTGGACAAATAGGAGACAAGAGCCTATTATAAATTTTTTAGTTTGTTCTACAAATGGCTCTATGTTTTTAAAATCTATTAATGCATCTGGCCTTATTAGAAATATTGAGACTTTGTTTGCGACCTTTGATAAAGTTGTGAATGATGTAGGGCTGGAAAACATTGTTCAGTTTATTACTGACAATGATTCTGCTTATAAAACAGCTGGAAAAAGGTTATAGAATATGTATAATTCATTTTTTAGACTCCTTGTGTTGCACATTGCATTGACCTAATGCTGGAGAATATAAGAGATCCTAAGTATTTTCCTGTTATTGATGAGATTATGCAGAAAGCTAAAAAGGTGACAAATTTCATTTATAATCGTGCATAGGTATTGAATTTGATGAGAAATGAATTTACCAATGATAGGAATTTGTGTCGTCCTCCTGTGACAAGATTTGTAATAAATTTCTTATCACTTCAGTCTTTTGTTTCGATAAAGAAAGAGTTAAGACAAATGTTTACAAGTGATAAGTGGATTACATCTCAGCATGCTAGGTCTAATGCTGGAGTGGAGGTTTGTAACATTATACTAGAAGATAGAGAATTTTAGTCTCAATGTCAATTTGTTATTCGAGTTTGTTAGCCTTTGGTGAGGATGCTTTGCTTGGCTGATAGTAAAGAAAAGTCAACGATGAGTTATATTTTTTATGCCATGGAGAGTGCGACGGAAGCAATCAGGGCCAATCTGAAATATAGGCCTTCTTTATACACACCATATCTTTCAATCATTAATGAGAGAAGGAAAAGATAACTTTCTTCTCTATTGTTTGCAACTGGGGCATTTTTGAATCCTAGTGTCTATTTTAGATTGGATTTTACTAAGCAAGCTGAAGTTAATAGAGGAATGCTTTTAACTATTACAACAATTGTTAGCATTAACGCGATGTAAGATCTTTTAAGATCACAAATGGAGCTTTACAAGTTGTCTTATAGGGATTTTAGAATGCCGATTGTTATTCGACAAAGAGGAAAACTTTCTCAAGGTATTAGTTATTTCCTTGTTCTTATTTGTTGGAAATTAATTATCACTTGATTTTGTTTATAACACTACTTTTGTTATCTTATGACTTACAGTTTCTTAGTGGGATCAATTTGAAAATGGTGTTCCAGAATTGAAAAGGTTTTCAATTCAGATTTTAAGTCAATGTATGAGTGCAATAGGTTGTGAACGAAACTGGAGCACATTTAAATTTATCCACTCAAAGAAAAAGAATAGATTGGAGCAAGAGAGGTTGAATGACTTGGTTTTTGTTCGTTGCAATTTAAAGCTTCAGGAAAGGTATATTATTTTCATCATTATCATTATTAATTTCGATATAATTTCTTATAATTTTCTAATAATTAAATTTAATTGTTTACTAGGAGTCTTAATAGCACAAGTAGTTCAACTGATTCAATGCCATTGATAATATTGATGTTTTGGCGGATTGGGTTTATGAAGAATCCAATTTGGTTGATGTGAATGATTTGAATTTGGAAGATAATCTTAGATGGGAAAGCCTTGATATGTCATTTGGTGCATTAAATTTGAATGATAATGATGATGGAGCTCCTCTCAATGATGATGATTTTGTACCAAATGATCACTAGGGTTAGTATAGTTTTAGCGGGTATCCTCCCATTGACAATTGAATTCCAGGTTTTTGTTTTTCCTCTTCTTTTAATTTTACTTGTATTTGATGTTTTATGTTAAATTCTATACATATAATGTAATTGTAATGTTTTTGTTTCAGGTTTAACTTCTACTTGATTGTTTCTTCGTCATCAACCTTTTTTGTAAATTGTTTAAAGATATTTATTGTTTTTTATTGGATGTTTTGACTTTTGAATCTTTTGATGTAATATTATTTATTAAAATGATGAAATTGTATTACTGTAATATTTTAAATACTTTGAATTATTCTTAATTTTATAGTTGTATGATGAGATCGTCTTTGTTTATATTAATTGTGGTTATTATTTGTATGTGAAATATTTAAAAATTATTGTTATTTCATGTTAATTGTCATTATTATTTATTATTAAGATTTTTGAAAACATGGTTGATGTAAACAGTAAATTAGTTAAGTATATAGTATAACTGTACAATATACCAATGGACTATTTTGCAAATTTTAAAAATTTTAGGGACTATTTCATAAATTTTAAAAATTACCTGAAACGGTATTCGATATTGACCGATACTAGTACAGCACCGTTTCAAAACTCAATTCGGTACCGAACCCAGTACGGTATTCATAACTTTGATCAAAACATTAATTAGAACTTCTCCTAGATCAACATACACACACACACACACATAAGGAGGGGGAGGATAAAAACACAACCATATTTTGTGATTTCATAAATTCTTCTAAACTTTATTATGGTTTAAAAGTCTCATGAGATTCCTTTGTATTTAATAAAAATTCAAAATAAACCCTTACATTACCTTTTTTGTTTGTTAAATGTTACCAATGTAGCACATATTTGATACATAGCAATGTCACATTATATTGATTTAACAAGCATTAATTCTTTGGCTTTCTCACATTGAAGTTATCAAACTCATATGTAGTTTCACATGCAATAAATTTGTCATTCCTTAATGACTCCCAATAGGCAGTTGAATTGGGAGAATTTAAGATTTTAATCAAAGGATACTAACTTATAAAAAAAGTCTATGAATTATAAAAATGCAAGCATGAAATAAAAGTAATGAATTTAATTATTCTTTTAAACAATAAAGAAAAAAGTAAGGAAAATGAAAAGTAAGCTAATTTAAAGTAGTTCAACGAACAATTCTTACATACATCCACTCACAAGACTCATCTTAGATTTTCACTGTAATTTTTCTTTCAAAGGAAAAATTATCTGTTTGTACAATATTTATTTTAGCAAAGAAGAATCTCTTTTTCAATCTTTCTTAAGTAAGGAAAATGAAAAGTAAGTCAATTTAAAGTAGTTCAACGAACAATTCTTACATACATCCACTCACAAGACTCATCTTGGATTTTCACTGTAATTTTTCTTTCAAAGGAAAAATTATATGTTTGTACAATATTTATTTTAGCAAAGAAGAATCTCTTTTTCAATCTTTATTAAGAAAAAGAGGAACCTTAAACCACTTTAAGTACTCCTAATACAATGATTACAAACCCCGGTAATAGCTTACAACTCAAACTTGCTCACTTGAATATTTTAATAATCACAAAAATGTATGTAAAAGGCACTCAATACTTATTAATGCTAAAATCAATGAGAAAACACATATTTATAGTGTTTTAGGGTCCCTACTAAATGTTATAACGGCTATCTGTAGAGTACTGGTTGACCATTATGTATTAAAAGCTCTAGATTTACTAGTTGTTTGAAACATTGCTATAGTGGTCAACAAATACATCAACTTATGTTTTAACAAACTCATGGTAAATTAAAATTAATAACTTTAACCTATATTGATCGACCAATCACCCTAAAAATACAATTTTAACACTTTTAATTACTCAAGTTCAATTTGATTAATCCAAATATGAATTAAACATCCCATAATGTTCCTTACAAATTTATTTTAAAGATCGAGAGACTTTTATGATAAAAAATAAAAACTTCAACTCTCAATGAATGGAAAGACTCATATAATAAGGTGAAGTAAAAAGATTTATGTGTGGTGGACCTTTTAGACTATCAAAAAAAAAACAAGATGAACATACAATCAATAATATACAAAATAACTTTGATGTATCATGATCTTCTTTTTGACTTGATCTTGATATTGAAGATTGTAAACTTCATCTTTTCTTTTATAATCCTTCAATACGGTGATATCTTGTTCTCGTATTCATACTTCTTAGTAATATTAAACTCATTAGTAATATTTATGTTTTGTTATCATTAAAACTTTGATTTTAACCTCTTTTGGTTCAACAAAGTTAATTAGTTAAAAGAAATTATGAGAAGTATTTATGTGAAGATCAATGGATAGTCACCAATATAGCTCTCTATTATTCTATACTTTATTGTAAAGATAATATAAAGTCAACAAGATTGATTTGAGTTGATCAAGTTTGAAATCGAACTTGAGTTTTCTTTTTTAATTTTTAAGATTTAAGCTTTGGCTCATACTTTACATCGCCTAAAGCGCAAATGATTGTGCTTGAACCCAGTTGGAATGATGTCAAGTTGTGCTCCTCCTCTAATTGTTCATTATAGCATAATTATATATAAAACAAGATCATTGTAGCCTTATACTATTTCCTTGTCGCTAGTGCCTATCATTCTCCTCTAGTGCTCTAACACCGATATGGTCCTCCTTATCCCCTTGCTTCCTAGTTGTCACTTGCTTTTGAGAATAAGTTCATATATGATGTTGCTTATTCATCAATTGTTTCCTATTCTTATATGATGCTCATGGGAAGTTCATACACGATGTTTCTAGAGGACTAAAGTTGTCAATTCATATATGATGTTGCTTGTTCATCAATTAATTTTCCATTTACAAGCATATATGAATTTGTAAGCTTGAGTTAAAACTAAATCAAGGGTTACAATCACACGATTCAACACTTCTCAAGGCAATTATAACCACACTTTGTTAGACAATCAATGAACTGGAGAAACTATCTTATATTGTTCACATAAACATTTATCTAAGGGATGACCCACTTCTAAAGGAGTGTCTTCCTTTAGATCCAACTATAAATGATCTATTCAATCTTGTGAGAGACTGAGCACTTGTATGGTATATGATAGTGCATATTACTTGATTGCTTTTCTAATTTGCTAATTAACTGAGATTTGAAAATAACATTAAGCTTATCAGCATTATTGTGTCGAGGCCCTAAAGGGGTGGTTAAGTTGGTGGAGTAGAGAATATAGAACTAAAAGGTCCTGTATTCAAATCTCCCTACTTACACTCTTTCGATCGAGCTTGTCGTACAGGGCTTGTCTAGTACGGAATACCTGGTTGACGTGATCTGCAAGCTATTGCGTCAATTCGGAGGTTTACCCAATATGCATCAAAATGATAGTAACTACGAATTCCTCCGTTTAAAAAAAATCAAGAATAATACGTAGAATTTGGAGGAAGGAAGAGTAACCTCGTAATATTTTAATATGCCTTGTAATATTATAGACACTATACATAATATTTTAATTAAACAATTGTCAAATTAGTTTAATACAAATTGTTATATAACTATTAAGCACGTAATAAATTTTATGTAATTGATTTTTATTTAATTTTAGTAGCATATTTTATTAAAATAATTCAATAAAACATAATAAAAACTTCATTTCTCGTACTTTTAATATCATAAGATTTTTTGTATATAATTTATAAAAATAAAAATATCTTTTATAATGATTTTAAAATATCGTAAGAGACCTATAATTCTTACCAATTAAATAAAAATTATTGTATTGACTTGAATGACTAAAATAAGTAAGTTATAAAAATGTTAATTAGTAAAAGGAACAATAACTTAAATCAACCCTCGACTCTCTCTTTTTAAATTTATCGATAATAAATCAACTGAACGCACTTCTAACACTTGTTTCACTTTTGAAAAACCTTGCATTATGTTACCTTATCTTGATTTTTCATATATTAATATAACTAATGTATCTCCTTCTTAAACGATTTCTCTGTAATGATCACGAATAGTTACTCCTGAGGTGGCCAAAATAAGACTTAGCTAATCTTAGTATTGGAGAATCAACATGAATAATTACAACTTGACCCGATTTTAAATGGGGTCTATTTTTTGTAATAAATGTATTTTTATAAATAAATTATCCCAGGCTAATTATTGTGAATCTTTCTTCACAATAATTATTTTATATTTATTATTTATATATGTTACGTAAGGGAAATTAATGTTGAAAGTTAGTAGAAACTATCTTTTTATTTGTATTTACGTAACATTAGTGTTGAAAGTTAGTAGAAATTAGCTTTTTATTTGTATTTGCTTACATATATGTATATATTTATTTATTTATTGAGTAAAAATTGAAAATATATAATAAATTGCAAATTATGTATATTGAGTAAACTAACTAACAAATTAAGAGAGAGTGATATCACTTGATTTAAATAGAAAAAGGACCGTTACCTCAATTTAAGAGCCAGATTTGGGCCTGAAGATATAACCAAGAATCATAAGAAACGAATCGGACCGCAGTTTAGACCAAATTCAGATCGATAGCCCATTGTGGCAGGCTGTCGCACACAACCTCTTTGGAATACGGTGCCGTACAGTCACAATGAATTCAGAAAATGAATCTAGTCAAAAGGAAAAATGAATTTTTTTTCTATTTTTCATAATTTCCAAAATTGGAGTCAAATGCAGCATCACCTGCTTGCTGCCAATCGCCCAAAACGCTCCAGAAAATTTAGCATTCTTCGAAGTTTTGATTGAAGCTTTGCTTTGGTCCTCAATGGCGAATCTCCCGATTGTCCAGTTCGAAGAACAGATTATAAAGACAGTAGAAGATAATCCAATAACGGTGATTATCGGCGAGACTGGCTCTGGTAAGAGCACGCAGCTCTCTCAGATTCTTCACCGTAGGGGTTACACTAAATCTGGAATCATCGGCGTCACTCAGCCACGCAGAGTCGCCGCCGTCTCGGTTGCTAGGTATAATATAACTCCGTTTGGTGCCCCTTGGAATTTGGGGTTTTGCTGTGGACTTTTAGAAGATTCATGACTCCTGACTTTGCTGAAACTGAAATTTGTCTGTTTGTTTTATAAACGGTTACAGACGAGTGGCTCAGGAGCTTGGTGTTCAACTTGGGGATGAAGTAGGTTATGCTATTCGGTTCGAAGATAGGACTTCTGATTTAACTCGGATTAAGTAATTAGTTCGACGTTACCTTTTGTTTTTGTTTCAGTTTCTTTTTTGTTGTGCCATGTTTTTACCATTTCACTAGAACATTGTTGAACTATTCAGATACCTTACCGATGGGGTCCTACTCCGTGAAAGTCTGTCTAACCCGGAGCTTAATCAATACTCGGTGATCATTTTGGATGAAGCTCATGAGAGGAGTCTGAACACGTAAGATGTCGGTTGGAGTGATTGCTCTGTAATTATCAACACCGTGATGTCTATAAGTCTTTGTCTTTAGACTCTATTCACAGCTGCGTTATTTCTTAGGGACATTTTACTGGGACTGATGAAACGCTTGATTAAATTGCGGCCCTCAAACTTGAAGGTTCTCATTACATCGGCCACTCTAGATGGTGAAAAAGTTTCACAATTCTTTTCCGAATGCCCCGTATTGAATGTTCCTGGAAAGTTGTATCCTGTGGAAATATTATATAGTAGGGAGCGTCCTACAAGCTATCTCGAGTCTTCTTTGAAAACAGCTATTGGTATGATTTCATTTTCTGTTTCCGATCTATACAATTATGTGTTTCATCCTGTAATTTTCTGAATGATTTCATTTGTTTCATAATCAAAATCCTGCTAATTGCCTGACTAGAAGATGAACAAACCTATGAGAAATTGACAATTAATTCTAAACATCTCCACCTTTCCCCAGTGCAATATATAAGCATTTGTGGCAAATAGGACTCAACAGTTTAAATAAGTTAAATTATCCAGCACGAGTTTGCTCTCTGGTATAGATGTTAATGTCATGTATATTTAATTTACAAATATACAGAACATTAGCTTAATTAGTCATTTTCTTGCGCTTCTACCTCTTGTCTACTTCAATTCAGATTTTTAGTCCTTATGTATTGCATATTAGAAGTCAACAGTAAACCGATGACCAATTGCTTGATAAGCACAATGAAAATGCATAATTTTGGCAGTTCTCACACCATTCTTAAACCCTTCTTACTCCTGGCATATGATTTACCATTATAATCTAGACATGTAACTCAATCAACCTTGGTTTGTGGCCGCAGTCTTCTTGTGTTTTTGTGCAACTTCTTACCAATTCAATACAGGAAGCAACAGTTACACTTGAATACATTATTTTCATTGGTTAACTTATTTGTAAGGTTGCTTTTGTTGATTGTTCCTTGCAGATATACATGTTCGGGAACCAGAGGGTGATGTTTTAATCTTTATGACTGGACAGGTAAGCTTGAATTGTGTATATTTACTAAATTCTGCCCAGACGTACCTTAATATAGTTGTGATATAGTTCTATTGATTGCCAAAGTAAGATTGTTTCATGTGCAGGATGACATAGAAAAGTTGGTTAGAAAGTTGGAGGAGAAAGTTCAGAACCTGGAGGAAGGTTCCTGCTTGGATGCAATAGTCCTCCCCCTTCATGGTAGTTTACCACCTGAACAGCAGGTCAGTCTTAAGTTTTTCACTACGTAATGCTGAAAATTCCATTACAAATAACCTTGATAGTTCATGTTATGACCTTACAGGTTCGTGTATTTTGTCCTCCACCTTCAAATTGTAGACGTTTTGTTGTTTCTACAAACATTGCCGAAACTTCTTTGACCATTGATGGGGTTGTGTAAGGAGACTTGATACTTGCACAATAGCTGATAGTTCGTTTCTTGTGTTCATTGAAGGAATTTAAATCGTCATCCTATTTGAGCTTAGAAATCCAGGATTGCTATGTTCTAATTTAATTACCTTCTTTTACTGTTTCTAACTGGTGCGACTTGCATGTGATTACAGGTATGTTATTGATTGTGGTTACGTAAAGCAACGACAATACAATCCATCAACTGGCATGTATTCCCTTGATGTTGTTCAAATTAGCAAGTAAGCAGCCAATGCTTTCATCTATCATATGTTTCAGAATATATATAAAGCATTGTTCATTCAATTGTTTTTATCCAAATAAATTCTCAACTTCTCGTTTTTTTCCCAACTCATTTGTTTGTTGTTATGTAACTGACTCTATGTAGGTGACTAACTAAAGTCTTAGGTAAGTCGCCCTGTTATAATATCTTCTTATGGATCACATCATCTTGTATTGTTTCACTTGTTAATTTTAGGTATTTAGTATAGACATAACTAATGCTTTCAGCCATACTGGTGATTAATGCATATTGGCAGAGGTGGAGCTAGAAAAACAATTCATTGGGGGCATAATCTTTAGATATATCTAGTGCACAAAAGTCAAATTAAGGCAGTGGGGAAAGTTAAAGTTTTTCTGTAAATTGGATCCTCTAAAAGTATATAGGCAAAATAAATATAAAAGGTCAGAAGAGTATATCCAACTTGAACTACTGGGCACAGCTGACCCCAATGAGCTCTATCTAGCTCCTCCCATGCATACTAGTAACCTTTACCTTTTCTAAATGTGTGATTTGCATTTTGGTACCATACTTGAAATCTATCATCAATATCTCTGACATTGTGATATTGCATGCAAGGGTTGTGTTTCTGTTTAATATGGCTCTTCATTATCCCCATAACTTTAGTCTGTATGGGGATATGATTTCTGATTGGGAGTCTAAGTTTTCTACAATTTCTTACAAACTATTTACAGAATAGAAGTTGGTCTCTAAGTTCACTAACTGGATGTAAACTTAAACATGTCATACATGAAATGGTTAATATTGATCTGATATTATGAAATGGTTAATATTGATCTGATATTAACTTATTTGGTTGATATGGTCAGAGTACAAGCGAATCAACGTGCAGGACGAGCAGGAAGAACTCGTCCTGGTAAATGCTATCGCTTATACCCTTCTCAGGTTTACCAGGAAGAATTCCTAGATGTAACTGTTCCTGAGATACAGCGATCATCACTTGCTGGAAGTGTTCTTTACTTGAAGTCCTTGGATCTCCCTGATATTGACATTTTAAAATTTGATTTTCTTGACCCTCCTTCATGTAAGTATTTGTTATTTTTGCTCTCTTTTAGTTTATTAGAGCTGGACTAGAATATGTGGGTGAGTTCATGGCTTTATTGCAGCTGAATCACTTGAAGATGCTCTAAAACAACTGTATCTCATTGATGCAATCGATGCAGATGGATCAATCTCAAGTCTTGGACAATCAATGGCTGGTATTGCATTTCCATTCCATTTACTGTGTCCAGTAACTATGTCCACTTTGCATCTGACACCTCTCATACTTTCACCTTTGCATAGCGCTATATCCACCTTTCCTGCTTTTCAGGCAATAAACATAGTAACATACTATATCCACGGTATGCTCAATGCCGATGTTGCTTCATTGGATAATTTGAGAGGAATCCTATTCCATCTAATCTATTACACTTAATATACTTTTGTTGTTTGCTCGTAAATCCAATGGCTGATCAGATAACTTGTGGGAGATATACATGATTCACATTTCTTACTGAGCGCTTGTCATCTTCACTGATATTGCAGCCCACTATTGCTTGATGATCATGTTTTGCATACTAGTTTATGCGGAGAAGTCAGAGAAAGTTCTTTTGTCTAATGTTGTATAACAGTATAATTATATGATATTGATTGCATGACATTATCAATAATAATTCTGATGGTTGTGCTGATCTTGTGCAGAACTTCCACTAGAACCTTCACTTTCAAGAACCTTAATGGAGGCAAATGAGAATGGTTGCTTATCTCAGGCTTTAACTGTTGCTGCAATGTTATCGGCAGAAACACCAATACTTCCTGCTCAAAGATCAGTGCATGTGTGAGTTTGACTATAAATTTGTTGAATGCCTGGGTTTTTTTTTTTTTGAGAAATATGCATGGGGATTTCTTGTTATAGCAATGATCATTATTTTCATTGCAGCTCCAGAAGCAATGAAAAGAAGAGGAAACACACTTCATTGGAGCTCCCTGATGGTTCTGGTTGGGGTGACCATATCCGGTTGCTACAGATTTTTGAGCAGTGGGATCAAAATGACTATGACATTGGTTGGTGCAAAGATAATGATTTGCGGGTAACTTATTCTGTTTAAGAAAGCACCGATCTTTAGATGACTTGAGCTACACTAAATTATTCTAGTCTGAGATCTCATGGTGAATTCATAAAACATGGTTTACCTCTATAGCAGTTTTTGGACATAATCGTTTCTTTTCGTAGGCTAATGGAGTGGATCTACTTGTCTAGTGCCTTTTGCAAATGAAAAGATTTGATTTACAGTTATGAGCTCATTTGGTAGCACATCTTTGGTTTACACGTGCTACGTTTAGCTGTGGTACATTATTGAATTTTCTTGCTGAAGGTGCGGGGAATGAAATTTGTAAAAGATGTTCGGAAACAATTGTGCCAGATAATGCAGAAAATAGCAAAGGGTTAGTACTTAATATGCAATAACTAAACATTATTATCTTATCAGATGACACTGATAGCGCTTTACTTTTAATATTTCTTTTCATGTTCATTTTGTCCTCTGCTGGACGGAAATTGTTCTTGAGTAAGATATTTACAAATAATTTGTGTCAAGGCTACTTGCGTTGGGCATTTTTCTTTGCTTTTTATGTTGCACCTTATCCTTCAACTAAATCCTTGATGACAAATTTCTGAGATAAAAGACAATAAACACTGTTATTGGGTATTGCAAGTCAGTCTAGTTAGAGAACAGAAGGATTTCCTTGTGACATCATAGAACTTGAAGATTGTTATTGTTCAATATGAGAATAAAAGAAAACCTTCTTCCTTATGCCTCTTATCACCTCTGGATTCATTTACTTGCAGACGTGTTTATCAGTCTTCCTCTTTTTCAATTCTCTAATGACTCATATTGTTCTTGGACTTAGGATCATTGGATGTACGATCAAGTGAAAGAGATAAAGAAAGCCAGCGTGATTATAAGACTTTGAGGAAGGCTTTGTGTGTAGGCTATGCGAGTATGCTTGCCGAGAAAATGATTCAACATAATGGGTATAGAACTATTGGTTTCAAACACCAACTAGTTCAGGTATTGAATATTTAGATTACAGCAAATCATTGAAGCACCTAGTATCTATTCTATTAGTTCATTCTTTTTAATAGCAACTTGTGCTTGGTTTGCTAGATTGTGCTCATATTCTCAGAAAATAATATCCCGAGTAAAGAAGAAAAGCAGGGCTGCAATTTTAGAAAGCTATTGAATCAAATGGATGTGGCTTACTATATTTGAAGCTTAATTCTAGTTTCATTATTTGTCATGTCAGGTGCATCCATCTTCTGCTCTGAAAACAGATGATTATGGGATGTACCCAAACTATGTTGTGTACCACGAGCTCATTGCCACCCCACGACCATACATGCGCAATGTATGTGCTGTAGAGATGAAATGGGTCATTCCGGTTTTGAAGAAGCTTGAGAAACTGAATATTAACAAACTGAGGTAAGTGGATTTCATTGAAAGCAACTTCTGCCAAGAAATGTAAGCAAACTTGAGCTTTTGGCTTTTGCTTTTCCTTGAGCAGTGGAGGTCGAAGTATAAGAGAGGGAAATGATGGAAAGCACTTGAATCTGTCAGAGAAAGAGAAGCTCAGTGTAACTGAGGCTCCTGATGACTGTGAAAATAGAATCCAGGCAGCTCGGGATAGATTTCTCGCTCGAAAAGGAAAAAAATAAGTATTTTCAATGTTTGTCTAAAGAGGAGCCGTAGGTGGCAAGAACATATCAGCCTCACCATTACTGGCTTTTTACGGAATCAGTTCTGTGAAGAGTCAAAAGATTGTTGGTGAAACTTGGGGTTAGTGCTCTCTCTTTGCTCTATAACCGGTGCATTATGTTGTGGTAACTTCTTACTTACAATTTAGCATTTAAGGTCATCAGACATGGGAGATGAGAACAAAGCGACCTTGAGAAGCTGTGTACTATTTGCAGGCTCGTCTCTGGCAAAACTTTTCTGGGTCCTAGCAATCATTACCATTTCACACCAATTTCAGGTGGAAATACATGATAGTTTCAGATGACGCTTTTTAGAATTTCCCAACGGGTTGTACATTTTACCGTTGGCCAAGTGAGAATGGCTTCAAAACTAAAAGAATTCAAACAAAAGGGCAAATTCGCAGGATTCCCTGTATTCTTTATTGACATAATATTGTAATCAGTTTCTGGATGTTTATCATAAGCAGACGATATAGTTTGTTAAAGCTTGTTACAGATACCGAGGAGGCGAGGTTGGCAATCCCCAGACATGGTGATTGCTGAGCCATCCATGCAGCGGTGGGCCCTGACATGCAATCTCATATCTCAATAGTTTATAAGGAGCGCTGTAGCTGATACGAGTATATTTTTCTGATGGTTATTATTTGAAAATTTCACCAATGAAACCAAGCAAAGAGACTCGAAGCCCATTCAGATTAGCATCAGAGGCCTCTAAGACCGTTTATAGTTTGGTTCTACTTATATATATATATATAATTTTTAATTTTGTTCTGTTTTTTAAAATAAAAACAAAATTTTGTTTGGTTTTTAATGTTAAAGTAGTTATATTTTTATTATTGGTAATAATTACATATTAGATAAAACTTTAAGATAAATTTTTTAATTAAATGAATTTATTTAATCTCTTATATAATATTTATTAACAAATTATTAATAAATTTATATTATTTTAATAAATTAAATAATTTTAAAATCAAAATTTTAATTATAAATTAATATTTGTTTGAAATATATTTTAATTATTAAATTTAATTTAATTTGCATATTTATATATTTTAAATTTAATTATATTTATTAATAATTATTAAAATTTAATTACATATAATTAAATTATAAAAATTAAATTATTAATAAATTTTATTAATAATCAGTTTAAATTTATTAAATATATAATGTCGAACTAAATTATTCATAATTTTAATTAAAAAATAAAAAATATAATAGAAACAAACACCCCTTTAACATACAGCAAGGATGATAGTACGAGGTTTTGAAATTAGAAGATAACTTGATAAAAATGTTGAACAATGATAATCCATGAAAATCAGAGAGAAGGAATAGCAATGTGCTGGTCTAAGATTCAGATTCAGGTGTTTTTGATAAGTCAGCTTGTGTGTTAGGCTTAGGTTCAATCCGAGGTTCAATTATTATTAGAGTTAATTTAAGATATCATATAAGTTTGGGCCTACACAGTTCAATTTTGGATTTAATTAAAAAATATTATTTTAAATTTTAAAATATTTCAAAAAATTGTTCCATTACCATTTTATGCGTGAGATCGGTCATTGAACAAATTCTTCCAAAAGCATTTTGTGACATTAATAATGATTCTATTAAACCGAGGATTGTGAATGATTTAAGTTGGGTGTATATTATATATAATTTTGAGGCATTTGTTTCATAGTAATATACAATTTGAACTTTAGTGTTTCAAAATATTTAAATTAAAATTTAATATTTAAAATATATTTTAAATGGGTAAAAAATTTAATGAGTTAATTTTTCACTTGTTAGTATTATTTTTAGATTTTTAAAATGAAATGTGGGTTTTATTGTCATGATATTTTTTGGTTAATTAAAAAGTAGAGTTTATTGTTACTCCTTAGATTTACTTTATAGATTTTTGATAATAAAATTCACTTCTTGTGGCATGACAATGAAATTCACTTTTGATTACAAAATAAAAAATAATGTCACGTTAGTATGGTCATGATATTTAATTAACAAAAACTTGTTTTCGTTAAATTTTTTATTCATTAGAGTATTCTTTAAACATTTTTAAAATATTAAAGTTTAATTTAAACACTTCAAAATGTTAGGATCTATTTTGTTTTTTGCTATAAAGTTGAGGTTTAGAGTATATTTTTAGTATAATGATTTTTTTGTGTTTTGATTTTTATTTTAAAAATTGTATAATAATTAGATAATATTATGGTTTAATTTTTAAAATATAAAAATTAAAATAAAGATTATTAAATTACTTGAAAATTTAGGATGTTTGATGTACAAGAACTCATTTTTGTAAACGTTTGGTCTCAATTTTAAAATAAATATCAAAATCCCAATTTGCAAAGAAACGAAACAAAATGAAAAATAATTGTTGTTTCCGTTTTTGTATGTCACTCTATGCTCGAGATCATCTATCTATCTATTAATTATAAAGTGCAGAAGGTGGTTATTTCTGTCTCTGTGTAAATGGATAGATGATCTCAAGCACAAGATGACGTACAAATACAAGAATAGAAAAATTAATTCTTAAAATAAAATTCTCCCCTTTAATAAATAGATGAATGATTTTAAGTACGGAATGACACGTGAAAATGGTAACTGAGAAATTGATCCTTAAATGAAGTTCTCTCCTTTAAATTATTAAAAAACCTTATTTGTTGACGGCCTTAAGAATTTATTGTATTTTTTGGAAAGAGAAACTTGACATTAATTTGACAATAAGTTGGTAGATTGAATTGAACATCCGGTAAAAAAAAAAAAACAGGAAAGCGACGCAAATCCTGACTAGAAATAGGAGAACTCAGCTTCTTCCAGTTCATAACCTTTGACTGAAAGGAAGGTGGAGGGCATTTGGTCAATCCGAAACCTAACTAATAATATTAGGGACCAACTACCCCAACCAGACCTGTTTTTGTCTTTTTGACTCTGTATAATCCGCCAACATCTGCTCCTTCCTCCTGTCACCATCTCACTTCAATCTTCCTATGTATAAATGTATGTAAACACACTCTGTTCGCGTTCATATTTCATACACACAACAGAATAGGCGAGGGAGTAAGAGAGCAAGACAGAGAAAGGAGATGGCAAGTTCAGGAGTGACATTGGAGGATGTGCCTTCCGTTGATTTAATGACAGAAGTCCTCCGCCGCTTCAAGTGTTCCTCCAAGCCTGACAAACGTCTTGTTCTCATCGGTAATCTACTCTTTTTCTCTCTGTTTTATTAGATTATATGTTGCATGCTCTTTTAGTCATTATCAGTTTGTTGCTTCGGTTCGGTTGCAATTTTCTTTTGGGAAGAAAAGTTGTTCTTCGTTTTCATTTTATGTTTTATTTCGTTTTCTTGAACTATACGCTGTTCAGAAATGGAACCCGTGTCTGCTTCTGCAGAATTTACTGTTTAGTTGAATAGTTAAAGTACCCCACACGTAAAGGCGTGCAAATTTCCAGCTTTTTGTTTGTGGGAATTTTTCCGTCTGATCTTATTTGGGATCACGAGTTTCGGGGAGCAAAATGTCTTAGTCTCGTATTCAATAAGTAATGTTGCTTTTCTCATTTTGGAAAAAGAAAATATCAGAACAAAGGGGAAAAAAAAGAAAATGTTGAATTGGAATCATTAGAACCTGAGCCTACGGAAGCAATTTCAAGTATCCATAATTAACGATGGGTGCGGAATGTGCGTTGAATTGCATTATTTTCACGAATTCATGTGAAAAACACGAATTCCAGTCTGACTAGTTTTTGTGGTTAGGATGATGGAGCTTAGTCTTCAGTCCCCCAGCTGATAGTGAAGTGATTTATTAGCAAATTTGTG
>JANVCL010000161.1:200333-212896 GCA_026546855.1 Erythroxylum incrassatum | reverse complement strand
TATTATTTATTAAAATGATGAAATTGTATTATTATAATATTTTAAATACTTTATTTATTCTTAATTTTATATTTGAAAGATGATGATTATCTTTTTTATATTAATTGTGGTTATTATTTAGATGTGAAATATTAAAAATTATTGTTATTTTATATTAATTGTTATTATTATTTATTATTAAAATTTTTGAAAGCATGATTAATGTAAACAGTAAATTAGAAAGTGTACAGTACAACTGTATAATATATCAATATGGACTATTTTGCAATTTTTAAAAATTGTAGGAACTATTTCATAAATTTAAAAAAAAATTCGAAACGGTACCCGGTACCAGTACAGTTCTATTCCAGAGTTTAATCCGATACTAAGCCCAGTATAATATTCATAACTTTGATCGAGAGGGTAATCGTTGTGTGGATTGGTTAACTAATTATAGCTATAGCTTGCCTTTAGGAGTTCATTGGTTTCACAAGATTATTGAGGGACATTCTCCTTTGCTGTTAGCAGACTCAGTTGGGATTTATCTACCTCATACAACTCTTCTGTAGATTTTTCCTTGGGTTTAAGCCCGTTAACTACAAAAAAAAAAAAAGAACTACTGTACTCCCCAACTGATGACACCAATGATTAAGAAAAGTTGTTAGCAAAGGCATCAAACTAGTGGCCTTTACATAAGAAAATATAAATAAATCGATCAAATGACCAAACGCATAGGAAATTTCTTCCAAATTTGACACTTCACAACATATTCCCTAACCTTATTAACACTACAAGTTATAATGCCTAAAGAAAACAAAAAGAACTAAATAACATTAGCTTTGTAAATATAAACAACACTTGGGTCTTATTTAGCAACCAATAATAAAGATGTCGGAATAGAGATGCAACTTACAATTCTAACTTTTAATTGTTTAGTTACCAATAACAGATAAAATAAGGAATGACAGAATTAAAATGAATCTTAAATAATCCTGTACTTTTATTCCTAAGGAGGGGTGTGAGTATTCGTTGGAACGAGAAATCATGAATAAGAATATTATCGAATTATTATTAAGATATTGATGTTTATCATAATATTATTATCAAAATTATCTTTTATATTAATTTCTTTAATAATTATTTTATTTTTTGTTAATTATTTAAAAATTATTATTTAAAAATGAATAATTTTATAAATAATTGAAAATTTAATTAAATATTTATAATTTTTTAAATAATTATGTACAAAAAATTATATAATATTTAAATATGAGTAAAAAATTGAATATTTCTCTTTTTTTCCTTATCTTTTTCTTTGTGTTTCGTCCTAATTGAAACTCTTTATTCGCTCTTGCTCTTTGGTCGGTATAATTTATTTATTTTATTTTTATGATAAATTCTTTTTTTTCTCAATTATTATTGTATACAAACGTATTATATTTTTATCAACATTGCTCATTATTTTATTTCAATGATTTTGTATCGTAAAATAAGTTCATTATGGTTTTTTAATTTTATTTTATAAGAAAAATCATACGCAATTATTTAAAAATTAATAATTTATTGAATCATTAAAATGTATTTATTTATTTAATAAAAAATTTAACAAATAATAATAATAATATAAAATTTTAATTAATTATTTACAAAATTAATCACATAATAATTAAACATAAGTAAAAAAATTATTACCATTCTTAATACTTGGTACCAAACAATAGTATAACTATTAACTTCTATAATTTTACTCATAATGCTTATAATACGCATAATCAATACTTCTGTTCTTATTTCGATTTTTACCTTTTTTATTTTTTTATTTTGTTTCGATTCTTTTATTATTGTTTATAAGATGAGACTTTGGTGTTAATGATACATCAACTTATTGCGAGAGCCTTCATGGGAAGAAGATCCAAAGGCAAAACCTTCTCTCAGTCACTTTCCACTTTTGAGAAATCATATTCAGCACTTACTTAATCCAAACCGATTGAGGGTGGCTGGTCTTATTTTCGTACGTCATTATATGCTTAAAATCATCCATTCATCCGTTAATACACACACGGAAATAAAAACAGGAATCAATCAAAAGTTTGAATTACCTTTTTGTCCAAAATTTTATTTTCAATAATCAAAATCAAAGAGCAGTCATCTCCATTAATGAAGAAAATGATCAATAGAACATGTGTTAAGGATAGTTTTCACTTTGGCAATAAAAATTTCCTATTTTCACAACTTGATGCCACAATTAGAGAAGAAATAAAATATTTTTCCTGTTATTATTGTGTTTTAATTGTTGGAAATTAAGAAAACGCAACAATTTCAAAATAACACATGATTTAGTAATTATTTCCTTCTTTTTAGCAACCAAAATAAAAAAATGAAGGAAAATACATAAATAAAAAAAGACCCTCATCTTTCTTTTTAAAAAAAGTAGATTAGTATATAAAGAGATAGCTTAGGTAAATTCACTTAATTAGGTTTACCTAAAGGCATATGTGGACGGACCAACCTAATGTTTGGCACAGTGTACCTGATTAGTGGGTTTTTCATTTCTCTTTTTTATCTGTGGGATAAAGATTTAAACTTGGGTTATGTTTTCGGTATCGATACCCTGCATTGTAGCCTTTCTGGCTCATTTCGGCTTAGACTTACGAACGTTACAAGGAATTTTGGGCCGGCCAAACAGTTTCAAGTTTAGGTTAAAATATAGGTGAAAGATAGCCTACACAAGGTAGGCCTAAATCAAGGCCCCATATAGATTTGGCTTAGGGGTTTATGAGATCAAAAAATGGGCAACTTCTTAGAAACATTTTTAAGTTCTTTTTGATATTATTATGTACGTTAATATATATATATATTTATTTATTTAAATAGCTACCAGACAAAAAATCATCAAAAGACTTTTTTTAAGTTTCTCCTAGATACATGGCAACTATACCCGACTCAACATTCTTGGAAAACAATCGAATCAAAGGCTCATAGGAGAATTGGATGGTAAATCGACTCGAGTCAACGGACAAAAGCTGGAGTTGATTTGGTTCTAACTCTAAGTTTATATTCCAAAATGGACAACCCAATTTGAATCAAATATGCTGACTTAATTTAGCAAATATAATTTTTTACAATTTTTTCCAAAGCCTCATTAGGGTTTAAGTTGCCTAATCAATTAGGCAAGACCTTAGATTAGATCTAAGTCAAAATAAGGAAACAAATCCCGATTAGGGCTTAGGTAGATTGCCTAATCAATAAAAATAAGAAAATAAAACCCGACCTGATTTATTGCAAACTATAATATTCTAATCCAAATATTCTAATTAAAAAAATACAAATACAACAAAAAATTTTGATCGAAGATGCGAAATTGGAATGACGATAAGCTTCAAGACACCAAAGAGGCCTCTATCACTGTTAGCGTAAAACAATGAATGAAGAGAATCTATACTTGCGCTCCAAGAAGTAACGCCTCTCTTCTCCTCTCTCCTCTCTCCTTAGCGGCGGCTAGGGTTTGCACCTACTTCTTGTTCTCCTCGTCCTCGTTATCTGCACCTTGTCCGTCGTACTCTCCGCCGACTTCCGTCGCCGCAGCCATGCCGGGGGTTGATCCGCAGGACGTGGAGTGGCCAGCGAATAGAGTGAGGGACACTTTCTTTAAGTTCTTTGAGGACAAGAAGCACGTTAATTGGAAATCGAGTCCTGTTGTTCCTGTTAATGACCCAACTCTGCTCTTTGCAAATGCTGGTAATATGTCGTTTATTTTCTTTTTTCCCCGTGTTTTTTGTTGATTCAAATTTCTGTTTGGTTTGTGAGTAAATGAAATGATCGTGACGTGCCATGCTTTTAGGTATGAACCAGTACAAGCCAATATTCTTGGGAACTGTTGACCCTAACACGCAGTTAAGCAAGCTTACTAGAGCTTGCAATACTCAAAAGTGCATTCGCGCTGGTGGAAAGCACAATGATCTTGATGATGTTGGTAAGGACACTTATCACCATACATTCTTTGAGATGTTGGGAAATTGGTCGTTTGGTGATTATTTCAAGAACGAGGCAATTGAATGGGCTTGGGAACTTCTGACTAAGGTGATTATTTTGTATAGCTAATTTACTTCTGTTTTCTCTGAGGTATTTGTTATCTCTGGTATTTTAATCAAAGCTAATGCCTTGGGTTGTTGACGCCTAGGTGTATAAATTGCCATCTGATCGGTTCTATGCTACTTATTTTGATGGTGATGAGAAAGCTGGTCTTGCTCCTGATACTGAGGCAAGAGATATATGGCTCAATTTTTTGCCACCTGAACGGGTTCTGCCATGTGGTTGTAAGGTATGGTTCTTTGATGTTTTGATTTTGCTTATATTTTCTTATTATGATGATTCTTTTTATAGCTATCTTTTTTTTATATCATTATTAATGTTGAAGAAAGTGGCCACCAGTAGCGTCTTTTCATATGGTTGTAGGATACTGTTTTGGTAATCTATGCAAGAAGCCTACTTTTGTTTGACATCTTGGTTATTTTTGTGTTACATTTAAGATGATCACTATTGTTCTTGTATACTGTGCATTATAAAGTCATAATTATTTACTTTCACGTTGTTTGGGTATATTCTTTCAATAGGACAATTTTTGGGAGATGGGAGACACTGGTCCTTGTGGACCTTGCACAGAAATTCATTTCGACAGAATTGGTAATCGTGATGCTGCACCATTGGTTAATAACAATGATCCTACAGTTATTGAGATATGGAACCTTGTCTTTATTCAGGTAATATTTCTTGACAGTGTCTATAATTTATAGCATCATTATTCTTAAATTGTACCAATGCATCAGATTTGGTGTCAATTAATTGATATAAAGACTTGATTTAATTGAACCATTTCTTTTAGGTTGAGAATTTGTGGCCTTAGCAGGATTTAGCTACCCTGAACTACTATAATTTACAATTTTTTTAAATATTATTATGCAGTTCAATAGGGAAAGTGATGGTAGTTTGAAATCTCTGCCTGCAAAGCATGTTGATACTGGAATGGGCTTTGAAAGATTGACTTCTGTACTTCAGAATAAAATGAGCAATTATGACACTGATGTATTCATGCCAATTTTTGATGCTATCCAGCAGGTAACGTCATGAGACTTTTTTTTTTTAATCTTTGTGCCATTTCTCTATTTTCATGTTTTGTGTTATATTTTGTGTTGATGATATGAAATAATGACTGAATTGAAGGTTATTGAATAAGTTTAAACATGTTCGAGAAAAAATACCATGTAAGGTTCTTAATGGAATTACTTATCGTACCTTTTCTAGCATTGCTCATTTAACAACCATTAAATATTCTGATTTGGAAAATTTGACTAATACCTTCACAACAGTTTCGGCTTTATCTTTTCCCCTTTTTTATTTCACAGTAAATTCTTTTGTTTATCTTCCTGGTAAAATGCTATGACAATTGTTATGTAGTGTTTGAATGGTCTAAAAGCCTATCTGATTTCTTCATTAAATATTCATATTTAACCTATTAGCAAAATGTTGACTTATTTGGTTGCATGATAACTCTAATTTATGAAACTGTAGGTAACAGGGGCACGACCTTATACTGGAAAGGTTTTATCTGATGATGTAGATGGCGTTGACATGGCTTATAGGGTTGTTGCTGACCATATTAGGACCTTATCATTTGCAATTGCTGATGGTTCTTGTCCAGGTAGTTAAAGGTCTAATTTTGGGTGTGCTTCAGCCCTTATTTGTTCTTGTGGTTTCAAATAAATAAGCAAGCTTATATCTGCTCATGTGCATGTGTATACTTTGCAAATATATGTGTTAAATGTACTTCTTTTGAGTAGGCAACGAGGGTCGTGAGTATGTTTTAAGGCGTATCCTTCGTCGAGCTGTTCGGTATGGAAGTGAGGTTCTAAAAGCTCAAGAAGGATTCTTTAATGGGTAAGAAAGAGAATTCATTTTTTGATGCTTATTAATGGAGGACAAACTTGAGGTGATTTTTGCATTTACTTTTGTGAAGTTGCCTTCATTTATTTAAGGTTTCTACTTTATTCTCTCTGTGAAAGATTGTCATCTTGTGACCGTCAGTGCTTATATATTTTAACTATAGGTTTTATTTTTGGTTATTGCTTGACATTAATGCTTGCACGGGTGTAGGCTTGTTAGCGTTGTTGTAAGAGTGATGGGTGATATTTTCCCAGAGCTCAAACAAAATGAAAAACACATCAAGGAAACAATTGCGGCGGAGGAAGCAAGTTTTGGCAAGACTTTACTCAAGGTATGCCCAAATATTGAACATCCAATTTGTCAGTTTATAGTCTAGCAAGAATCCTATTGTTCTTTTGTGGATAATGGTTTTTGTTGGTTCTACTGCTTGGTTGTATTAGCATGTTTTGTCAAAGATTAAGGTTGCAATTCTCACAAATGTTCATGTTAAAGACAATATTAGAGAATTTCAATTTAGGGCTTGATACAATCTCAAGACCCTCGTAGCCTTTATATAATAGTAAGAACCAATTATATAAGGGAAGTACCAATTACATAAGGAAAGCTGATGTTAGGAATAAATAGGAAATCATATAGATATAACTTTTCCTATTATAGATCTAATTTTCCTAACACTTTCCCTCAAACTGGAGCATACATATCATAGGCTCCAAGCTTGACATATGGTGTCTCAATCAATTCTTCTTGAAGCTTTTCACGAGCAAAGTGATAATTCACCTCAATATGTTCGGTTCTCTTATGGAAGACTAGATTAAAAGTAATATGAAGACGATGGTGATGACTGAATTTTTTAGTCATACTTGATGATGAGCACGGTCAATGTAAACTTTCAAATCAAGACGAGATAGATGTTTCGGAGGAGTAGGATCACGGTTAGGAGCAAGTTCAGAAGTGGTAGAATTAGGATCTAGGTTAACATGATTGGGAGTTGTTTGGGAAGGATGAAGGGAATTGGCAGGCCCACATCATTGTCAATAGAGACATACTGAGCATTACGTTTCTTCAAAGAATGTAGCACCAACAGGCACAAAAAATTGATTCAAAAGAAGGCCTGAAACATTTGTACCTTTTTTGCAGATGAGAGTATTCGAGAGAAATGCACTTTATAGCTTTTAGGTCTAATTTATTTGTGACAGGCTGAAGTTGATGAAGAAAACAAACACAGTTGAATACTTGAGGATTAATAGAAAAAATGATATTGGTAGGGAAAGAGGGTAGAGAATGGAGTTTTACCTGTCAACATAAAAATTGACATTCGATAAGAAAACATGCAGTGAGTACAACATTTCCAAAACTTTGGGGTACAATCATGTGGATTAACAGGGTACAAGTTATTTTGACAATGTGTTGGATTTTTCTCTCAACTACCCCATTTTTTTGAGGAGTGTGTGGGTGGTAAGATTGATGTTGAATAACCTATTGTTGCGATTAGATGGAGAATGAATTGGACAAATATTTTGTAGCATTATTGCTAGAAAGAATATTAATTCGAGTACTAAACTGATTTTGATTTTCAACATAGAAAGAACAAAACATAGAGAATAACTTTGAACGATGTTTCATTAGATATAACCAAGTTACTTGAGAGAAATCATCAATAATAATTATGAAATATTGAATCCAACTTGGATTGGACACGACTTGGACCCCAAATATTTGTATGGACTAACATAAAAAATTTCTCCTTTTATTGACTCAAGGAAAAAAGTGAAATACAATGATTTTTTCAAAGTTGACATACTCATAGTATATATGATGAGTTTGTTGACTAATGCTGGTAACACTACTAACGATGCTTCAAAACATATGAAGGACTATACTAATGATAAGTTACCCAGGTTTTGGTTGGATTTGACATAAAACAAGACCAAAACCCCTTTCACAATGAAAAGGCGAGGTAACCAATCAGACTGTTGTCGTCGGTGGTCATCAGAGGGTGTTGTGTGATGCACACGTGGACAATTTTGCGGCTAAACCTCCGATGCTGTGCTGATTGCCGACTCCTCCTAGTTGCTTTTGTGTGTTTGATTTTTGGTTTTAATGGGTGGAGATAAGAGTTTTGGACATGTCGTAGGGTTTTATGGTAAGGGAGGTAAAGATGTTTTGATGATCGGGGATTAAACTTGCTTTGATACCATGTTAACCATAATATCAGATAATGTCAATTGAGGCTTGATACAATCTCAAGACCCTCGTAGCCTTTATGTGATAGCAAGAACCAATTATATAATGGTATTGTCAATTACACATGGAAAGTTGATGTTAGGAATAAATAGTAAATCATATAGATCTAACTTCTCCTAAATAAATTTGACTTTTCCTAATAGTTTGATTATACAAATTTAGCTCCATTACCAAACAAGGGATACATATAGTTTATCATAAGGCAATGCTTGCTTCACATTATTTCCTTTTCTTTTTCTCATTTTCATTTTCATTCATCCAGCATACAGCTCATCATTGCTTGGCAATAAAATGAGACCTTTTATATTATCAATGTCCTCTAAAATTTCCTTTATTGTATGTTTGGACTTATGATTTAAAGGGTGTGATTCATTCTATATTAGTTTCTTGAAACTTATGTTTATATCTATTCTAGTATTGGTACTATTAATCAATTCATTCTCAACATTTTTCAGGGGATTGAAAAATTTAACAAAGCTGCTCAGGAGGTCAAGGGGAAAGTGTTGAGTGGGCAGGCAAGCTCATTTTTGAGAATACTTACTTTGGATATAAAGTTGTTTTCATTTGTGATGCACCAAAACTCTGATCTTAATATAAAAAATTAAGTAAAAAAGATTTGAAAAATATGGGGATTCTTATTGAAATTATGAATTTTATGATTTTGAAGAATTATTCTCCATTGTTTTGAAACTGTTACTTTGATTTATGAAATCTTAAAATGAATTGTACTAGATTGTAGCCTCATATTGAAATGTAGTTGGTATTGAAAGAGTAATCGGCATTAGCTCTTGGTAATTAATAGTTAGTGGAGAAAAATAAATTAAATAGGAAAAGCATTTTTGAAAATAAGAGTAATTACGGAATACAAACTTTGGCTTGATCAGATTAAAGAAGTGAGAGGTAACAAAGCAAAGGTTTCTTTTCTTTGTTTCTCTTTTATCTAGATTAATGATGTCTAGAGAAGTAGGAGCAATTCACGAATATGAGTTTTGGATCTTTTTCTCACTATGTTGGGTTCTTGTGAAGCCAGGTCAATTTCAAAGACATTGAAATGTCCGTCCAATTCCCACTAAAGAGCTGTCCCTAATTTACTTCAGATAATTTCTTCCAAGTCAAGATGCTTTGGATAGAAGGAACTTCCATTGGTTTTACCTTTCCATATTTGACTGTCATTTTCTTGGTTGCAGGAAGCATTTGTTTTGTGGGACACCTATGGATTCCCTTTAGATCTGACTCAGGTGCTAAAATTGCTATTTTTTTATACATTTTCTCTTGTGATTATGCATCCTAATTTTTTTCTGTCAATAGTTGATGGCAGAAGAAAGAGGATTACAAGTTGATGTTAAGGGTTTCAATAATGCCATGGATGAGGCAAGGGAAAGATCAAGAAGCGCCCAAAATAAGGTATGCCATCAATAACAGATTAAGGTGAAAACTTTGAAAACAAAAATACAGAGATGAGTAGCATTATGTACCTGACCTACTAAAATCCCAGAAGATCAAACTTCACATTGATGTAGCTGCTATATGGCTTTTTCCTCCTCTTTTGCTCACAGCATTGTTTGGCAGCAAGCTGGTGGTGCTGTTGTCATGGATGCTGATGCAACATCTGCTTTGCATAAGAAGGGAGTTTCTATTACGGATGATTCCTACAAATATACTTGGTTCCAGGTTCGTTTGCCTTTTTCCCATGTTTTCCCCATTTGTTTGCAGAACTGTTACTTCTTTTCTACCGCATTTGAGCCTGAGAAATTAAAATGTTGTCAAGTTGGATATATTTATACTCTTATTTGTAACTTTATGATAATCAAACATCAGAAGCAGTTAGAAATTATTTTACCTTTCCTTATTTAAACATTCAAAGTAAGTTAATGAACATGGTATCTGTTTTCCATTTTGATCTTAAAATTTTTGTTGAAATGAACTCCTGCAAGAAATAATCTCTCTCCTTTTTTTTCCCCATTATATCTTTTCCTTCTTAAAGATAATATGGGCATGTAAACAATTTGGGATGACATATTCGACACAATGCATGACGATAAGACTTTGTATAAACCTGAGTCAGCATATAGAACCTTATTTGTACTCATTTATGGTTCATTGATATGTTTGATAAATTCAAAGCTGACAACACAAAATTTTCTATCTAAATGAGTGTCACAAAAGCTCCATGAAATATGATCTTTTTTCATATATTTTCTTCTTTTAAGAATACACTGGCTGATACAAATGAGATCTTTTGACCGCTTTCCTTTTTCTTGTGAGTTCTCTTTTCAGAACCATGAAAGTGTAATAAAGGCCATTTATACTGGTTCTGAGTTTGTGGGAAATGCTGCTGCTGGCGATGAAGTTGGTGTGGTTCTGGAGTCTACCAATTTCTATGCCGAGCAGGGTGGTCAGGTAATGCCATTGCAATTGGTAGTTCACCTTGATAATGCCTTTCAGCATACTTGAGACATGCATGAGTGCATTCAGTTGTGTGCTGAGATAGAGACATTTTGACTTTTTCATATTAGTTTATATCAAGACTAAGCATTTAATAGGTTGTCCAGGTGCTGTCACAGTGCCTGTTCTTTCCTATATTGTTCCTTTGTAACGTCTCCAAGTTTTCTGATTGTAGATTTTTGATACTGGACTACTTGAGGGCTCCTTCGGATCATTTCAAGTTGGCAACGTCCAAACTTTTGGGGGATTTATTGTACACATTGGTATCCTAAATGGAAATACTAGTAGACTTTCTGTGGGTGATAAAGTGACCTGTAAGGTGAAAACATAATCTCTCTATCTTTGAGCTCGCATTATATCTTCTTTTTTTTTGTGGTAATAATTCTGTGCTCCTAATGACTAGTGCAGGTTGATTATGACCGGCGTAAATTTATTGCTCCTAATCATACCTGTACACACATGTTGAACTTTGCTCTCAGGGTATGTTATTGTGCAATTTTACAATGAAATGATAAACTTGTATATATATATTGTCTCAAAGTGTTGCATCTTAAGATGTTCTTCAAAACATAAATGTAGGAAGTGCTTGGTAATCATGTTGATCAAAAGGGATCAATTGTTCTTCCTGAAAAACTACGATTTGATTTTTCTCATGGTAAGTTTGATTTATCTACTCTGTTTTAGAATGCTTGTTTAACTCCGTCTATCTTTATGCATTGCTTCTGAAACATTGGTAAGTTGTGTATAGGCAAGCCAGTTGATCCTGAACTTCTGAGGAAAATCGAGTCCATTGTGAATGAACAGATCAAATCTGAATTAGATGTGTTTTCAAAAGAAGCAACACTTGCAGAAGCTTTGCGGATAAATGGTTTAAGAGCTGTTTTTGGAGAAGTAAGTGTGGGAAAGAATTTTCCTGTATTCTCATATATTGAATAGGAGTATACAACCATATATAGGACCTTACAAGTAGGAGTTTATATCTGGAAAGTTATCTAAAGCTATCTAATGTAATCCCTTAAATTAAGGGATTTCAAACTTATCTTATCTATTTACAGCTGTTTAGTGCCTCAACAGTAAGCTCTTGCCGGTCATCTACTTGTTCCAAGAATGCATTTGTATGTGACTTGTGATGCCAGTGTCTGCTGTGAATGATACAGGTCTATCCAGACCCAGTTAGAGTTGTGTCAATTGGCCGAAAAGTTGAGGACCTTCTTGCTGATCCAGAAAAGGAAGAATGGACATCAATCTCATCTGAACTTTGTGGAGGTTAATTCTCATCTTTGCTTTACATCTTGGTTCTGCCTTCTCTTTTCTTCCTAATTTTGAATGATGAAATATATGCTTTGTTTTTTATGAATATTAGGTACACATCTAACAAATACACGGGAAGCAAAGGCATTTGCTCTTTTGTCTGAGGAAGGAATTGCAAAAGGGGTTCGTAGAATAACTGCTGTCACAACTGATTGTGCTTTTGAGGCAATTGAATTGGCGCAATCACTTGAAATGGAAGTTGCTGAGGCATCAAAAGTGGAAGGAAGCCTGCTGGAAAAGGTCTGTATCTAATTGCTAAGTTAGTTATCTCTGGATACGGGAAAATTTATCTTTCAATTTGATTTGTCTAAAAGTAGATTTGGCATGTAAGAAGGATTTTTGCTTGTTCCACTTTTTAGTATTCTGACTTTATTGTATACCGTCAGCTGTTTCTCACGGAGTGTTGTCCTTCACTCTTCAATTTGATATTGAGCGCCAATTCGGTTTCTCTTACTTTGAGTTCTATTTGTTCAAGATTCCTTCTCGGGTAGAACTTGGGCAATCACTTGGAGTTTGTTATGCAATTAGCATGAGGGTTTAATGAATGAAATGCTTGTGTACTTTTAGCCAATTATGTAGAAAAGTGATTTGAAAAGTAGTAATTACAGGGTTCCAGCCTGGCTACGCATAATCTTTGCTCAATT
>JANVCL010000161.1:188770-200233 GCA_026546855.1 Erythroxylum incrassatum | reverse complement strand
TGGAAAAAGGAGAATAGTGGATTGAAATACCTAATTAAGATACCAAATTATATTAACAAACAAGTAAAGAATATCAAAAAATAACAAAGTATTTTTGTATCAATCAAGAAATTAAACATGGAGTAGCATTACAATAAAAGCAAGCTACGTAATGGTTTCAAAAGACGGATAACATTTATTTAATTATGATATTACCTAAGGGCAAAATATGACTTTTAGATTGTTTCATCAAACATGTGGGTGTGCATTTTGCATATCAGGTTAATATTATATAAATAAACTTGGAACTTGATGACCAGTGACGACTAAAAGCTATACATGGTTAAACTTGGTCACTTGGAACTTGACGACGAGTGACAACTAAAAGATATACATGGTCATTTTAATAATAACAAAACCGATGGTTGATTGACCTTTGGAACTTGGAAGAGACACTACACTTGGTCATTAGAGATGATGCTTTCAATATGTAGACCATGCACTATAGATGATGGTCATTAGAGATGATGCTTTCAAGAGACAGCTACACTTGGTCGTTAGAGTCAATATGTAGACCATGCACTATAGATGATGCACCATTATTGCAGTAAAGCATCATGCCATCACCAGAGACAGAGACTAGTAAATCTATTATTGCAGCAAAAGATCTACATGACCCATCTACATAATCTACAGACTACAAACTACAGTACATGGTCGTTTGGAGAAAGCTACACATGGCCATTAAAATAATAAGAAAGCAGTACATGTTTGATTATCTTGGAGGAGAAAGCTACACGTGGTCAATAAAATAATAAGAAAATAGTAAGCACAATTGATTTCAGAAGAGAAAGCAACACTTGGTTATTAATAATAATAAGAAAGCAGTACATAGTCGATTGATCTTGAAAGAGAAAGCAAGAAAATAGCACATATATACATGGTCGAAGGTCGATTGAGTTTGGAAGAGAAAGCTACACAGATGATTCAAATACCGAGTGGCGATGCTTCTTGATGGTGGCAACTTGAGCTCGACGTTAACTGGAAAAACACCAACGAGCGACAGGCGCTTGAGGGAGTGGGGACAGCTTCGACAGAAATCGGCGGGACAACACCGGTGTTAACTGGAAAACACCGACAGCGCTTGAAGAAGGGATTTGAGGAGTTCTTTCTTAATAAGGAAGACGATTCGTATATCCAAGCCGTACTGAGCTGCCTTGAGCCGTATCCAAGCCAAGCAAAAATATTTAAATATTTAGACACGTACGGACACGTGTCCACCGCGTGTCCAACGCATGTCCGTGTTGGACACGTGTCCGACACACGGACACGGCAACTGTTTGCCGTGTCCGTGCTTCAGAGCTTATAATTATGTTCTTGCTTGATGGGCCAATACTTTGTTCCATTGAGCATGACCAACTTAATCGCTAAACGATAGAATTTACTTTTAAATTTGAGTGATATCTTCTTGTCACATAAAAATCTCGATGTACTTCTTCATTTAAACTATTTTGATCTGATACGGTGAACTATGTCTTCATCGATTTCTCTGTTGCTTTGGATGATAAATCATAGATACTTAAAAACACTCTTTCTATGGTATAAATTTTGAACCAATCTTTACTTATACATTGAAAGCCATCCTGTGACCTAAAAACTTATATTCTAAGTACTCAGTCTGAGTCTTGCTCAATTTAAAACCCTTCGACTCTAACGTATGATTAACAAACAACATATATCAAGACACATTTCCTTATATATTCTAAGTGAGTTCATCCATAACTACTGCAAACAAAAAAGAGGCTCAAAGAGAAGCCTTGGTGTAGCCCAATATTGATAGAAAGATGCTCTCTATCTCCTCCTATCATCCTTACTCTAGTGGTTATACCTTATAAACATCGTTAATAACCTGTATATAGGTTACACGAATTCTCTTAATTTCTAAACACTTCCACATGCTACCGAAACACATGGCTACAAGATATCTCTTCATATTTTTGAAGTATAGTGTTTCGGTAATTTATGCTAGGAGCCTGTTTTTGTTCGCCAGCTTGGTTAATCTGTTTTTTTTTTATTAAAAAAATTTGATTAATCTTATGTTGCATTTAACATGTGCTTTATTCTCCATGTTTACCGTGTTAAGGAGTTCATAGTTAATTACTTTCCCTTAATGAGCATATTTTCTCAATAGGACAATTTTTGGGAGATGGGAGATACTGGTCCTTGTGGACCTTGCACGGAAATTCATTTTGACAGAATTGGTAATCGTGATGCAGCACTATTGGTTAATAATGATGATCCTACAGTTATCGAGATATGGAACCTTGTCTTTATTCAGGTAATATTCCTTCACTATGTGTCCAGCTTGTGGCTTCATTTTTCTTAAATTGTACTTAAGCGAGGTGTGGTTGATCTAGAGAAAATCTTTGAATTTGTTGGATCTTTTCTTCAAGTGTTGGCAGTTTGCAGTCCGAGAAGGATTTGGCTGCCCAGAACCTTTTTAGTTTACCATATCATATCCTGTTGGTGTGCAGTTCAATAGGGAAAGCGATGGCACTTTGAAATCCCTGCCTGCAAAGCATGTTGATACTGGACTGGGTTTTGAAAGATTGACATCTGTTCTTCAGAATAAGATGAGCAATTATGACACTGATGTGTTCACACCAATTTTTGATGCTATCCAGCAGGCAAGTTGTTAACATTTTCTTTCTCTGCTTTATGTTTATGCCTTTTCTCCATTTCCATGCTTTGTGATGATTGGGTGAAAAAATCACTGAGGTGAAGGTTATTTGATTAATATAAATGTGTGTCGGAACAAATAGCATCTAAGGTTCTTAGTGGAATTACTCGCTTCACCTTCTCTACAATGCTCATTTCAGAATTACTAGATAGTCTGCTTTAAAAATTTCTTTTTAGAACTGAAGACCAGTTCCTGGGTTTTCTCTAGTTCCGTAATAGTTTTCAAGTTAATATCTTTTTTTTCTCCTGTGGTACAGTAGCACGTTCTTTAGTGCCTGAATGGTCTATAGCTATCTGATTTTGTTCTTTGAACACTCATGTTTTACCTTCGAGTAAAAATTTGAAAACTTGTTCGTTTACGTGATAACTTTTATTCCTAAAATCATAGGCAACAGGGGCACGGCCTTATACTGGCAAAGTTGGATGTGATGATGCAGATGGCATTGACATGGCTTACAGGGTTGTTGGTGACCATATTAGGACTTTATCATTTGCGATTGCTGATGGTTCCTGTCCAGGTAGTTATAGGGCCAATACTTTGAAATCAGCTGATTTCTCTTCTTATGGTTTCAAATAACTAAGTGAACTGTTGTATGGTTTTACTGCACATGTATGCTATGCAAATATTTTTTATGTTAATTGTATTTCTCATATGGATTTTACACGGTTTAGGAAATGAGGGTCGTGAGTATGTTCTAAGACGTATCCTTCGTCGAGCTGTTCGTTATGGAAGCGAGGTTCTTAAAGCGCGAGAAGGATTTTTTAATGGGTAAGAAAGATACTGATACTTAATATTTTGGATCAAAACTGGGGTTGTTGTCTGCATTTACTTTTATTAAGTTGCTTTCATTTCTTGAATGTTTCTACTTCATTCTTTCTGAAAAAGAATGTTCTCTAGTGATCATTTATACATGCATTTTTCTTAACTTGATGTGTTGTTCTTACTAGTTGATATTTGTGACTTGCAATGGATGCAGGCTTGTTGGAATTGTTGTAGAAGTGATGGGTGATATTTTTCCACAGCTCACACAAAACAAGAAACATATCAGGGAAATAATTGCAGCAGAGGAAGCAAGTTTTGGCAGGACTTTGCTCAAGGTATGTACGAATATAGAACTTGTATATCATCATTGCTTAGCAAGAAAAAGGGACAAATTATATCATCTATTTTCCTCTAACATTTCCTTTTATCATATATTCAGACTTACTCATGATTTGAAGGGATTAATTCATTCTATATCAGTTTCTTGAAACTTCTGTTTATGTCTGGAATCATAGAGTTGTAGTATCAATCAACTGATCCTCAACATATTCTCAGGGAATTGAAAAATTTAAGAAAGCTGCTCTGGAGGTGAAGGGGAAGGTGTTGAGTGGGCAGGCAAGCTTATTTCTGAGAATACCTACTTTAGTTGCTAACTTATTTCGTGTTTGGTGTTTACGAAGTATCTGTTCTTATTTCCATTTGTCTTACTGCATTTGGGGTTTACATATCAGATTTTGGAATCTTTTTCTCGTTGTCTTTAATCTTGTGAAGCTGTATCAAGTGCATAGATATTAAAGTATACATCCTTCCAATTCTCAGCAAAAGAGCTGACCCTAATTTATTTTAGACATTTTCTAAAAACCTTTGATGCCTTGAAATAAAACAAAGAACTTGCGTTGGTTTCATTTCTCCAACATTGACTCTCAATTTCTTGGTTGCAGGATGCATTTGTTTTGTGGGACACGTATGGATTCCCTTTAGATCTGACTCAGGTGCTGAAATTTCTATTTTCTATATGCATTTTCTCTTGTGCTTACGTGTCCTAATTATCTCCTCTCAATAGTTGATGGCAGAAGAAAGAGGATTATGTGTGGATGTTGAAGGTTTCAATAATGCAATGGATGAGGCGAGGGAAAGATCAAGAAGTGCCCAAAATAAGGTAAGGCATCCTTAACAGGTTGAGAAGAAAACTTCAAAAACAAACATTTAGAGACGAATTAGTATTATGTACCTGATCAACTACACCAGTAAATATAAAACTTCAGTTTCATGTACTTGTTATATGGCCTTTTCCCCTTCTTTTGCTAACAGCATTGTTTGGCAGCAAGCTGGTGGTGCTATTGTTATGGATGCTGATGCAACATCTGAGTTGCACAAGAAGGGAATTCCTACCACAGATGATTCCTATAAATTTATTTGGTTCCAGGTTCATTAACCTTTTCTTTCTTAAGTTCTCTATGTGTGAGAACTATTACTTGTATCCTTAATTTTTCTATTAGTTTTTAGTGTTTGAATTCTTTATTGTTTTGTTGGATATCACTTACAATTTAGTTTGAAATTTTCCGATAATCAAGCATCTGAAATATCCACGCAGATTGTTGCACCTTGTCTAATTTAAAGTTTCAATGTTAAGTGAGTGAATATGGTGTCTGACTGGCATTGAATTTTGGTTGTTAACTTGAACAGAATGAGCACAATGCGTATAATTGTCTTCTTATATCGTGCTTGTGATCAAATTATTGACTTCGACAGAATGAGCACAGTCCACTTTATTGTCTTCTTTATATTGTCTCCATCCTGTGGATCAAATGAGCTTTCCTTTGTTCTTCCTAATGCTTTATTTGTCTCGTCTAGGTATGTTAGTACAGTCTCAGACATCTTTCCAAGGAGCCAAAGTAATTACTTGCTCCATTGCAAACTGGAGCAGCACTATTGGCTAGGATTTTGTTGTCTTATCAGTATGTGGTTGTGGAAGAGCAATGTGTTCCTCTTGGTTGCTCATTTTTCCAAATAAATTTTCCATCTGGATATTGGAATGGTTCTTGATATTTTGTTTACTTAAATATTTAGGTCAATGTTGTAGATAGGGATGTGTATAGTTTGAAAGCTTTTGTCCAGAAAACTTTTGCATATGTGTGTCTGCCCCTGCACCCCCATTGAGAGAGAGCAGTACTTTCTTCTTCCAAGACTACATCGGATAATACTTGTTTGTTTGCCTGCTTTGACTGCCAATTTGGTTTTGCAAGTATTTCAATTTTTATTCCATATAAGGGTTGCTTCCCTTTTTTCTTATGAGTTATTTTTCAGGACCATGAGAGTGTAATAAAGGCCATCTACAGTGGTTCCTAGTTCTTAGGCAGTGCTGCTGCAAGCAATGAGGTTGGGGTGGTTCTGGAGTCTACCAGTTTCTATGCTGAGCAAGGTGGTCAGGTAAAGACATTGCAACTGGTAGTTCACCTTCACAGTGACTTTCAATATGTTGAGACATGCATAGGGGCCTTGACTCGTTGTGGTGAAATAGAAACATGATGATCTTTCATTTTAATTGGTGCCAAGACCAAGTATTTAATATGTTATCGAGATTGTTTAACAGTCTGTTCATAGTTTACACTGCTTCTTTACATAATGTCTTACAGCTGCAAAATTTCTGATTGTAGATCTTTGATACTGGACTACTTGAGGGCTCTTTTGGTTCATTTCAAGTTTGCAATGTCCAAACTTTTGGTGGGTTTATTCTACACATTGGTTTCCTCTATGGAAACGCTGGTAGAGTTTCTGTGGGTGATAAAGTGATCTGTAAGGTGCAAACAGTATCTATCTGTACTGCAAATCTTTTTTGTTCTTTTCTGTGATTAAATCCTTTGTTCCAATGATTAGTGCAGGTTGACTATGATCGGCGCAAATTTGTTGCTCCTAACCATACCTGTACGCACATGTTGAACTTTGCTCTCAGAGTATGTTCATCGAGCAATTTTACTGAACTTATGAAGTTAATTCTTTATGAATGCTTTGCATTTTATGATGCTCTTCAAAAGTAAACACAGGAAGTGCTTGGCAATAATGTCGATCAAAAGGGGTCTATTGTTCTTCCTGAAAAGCTACGATTTGATTTCTCTCATGGTAATTTTGATTATTTACCCTATTTGAGAATATCTGCTTAACTTTGTTTATCTTTATGCACTACTTTTGAAAAATATTATTGTCTGTAGGCAAGCCAATTGATCCTGAACTGTTGGGGAAAATCGAGTCCATTGTGAATGAACAAATTAAATCTGAATTAGATGTGTTTTCAAAAGAAGCAACCCTTACAGAAGCCAAGCGTATAAATGGGTTAAGAGCTGTTTTTGGAGAAGTAAGCCTTGCAGTCTTGTTTCAGGAATTTGTTTGTATGTGCCTTGGATGTCAATGTCTTCTGTGATTGATGCAGGTCTATCCAGACCCAGTTCGAGTTGTGTCAATTGGTAAACAAGTTGAGGACCTGCTTGCTGATCCAGAAAATGAAGAATGGTCATCAATCTCGACAGAACTTTGTGGAGGTTAGTTCTCATCCATGCATTTCATTTTATATGTCATTTTTTTGAATTTTGACCGATGAAATATGTCTTTTTTATTGAATATTAGGTACGCATATAAAAAATACACGGGAAGCAAAGGCGTTTGCTCTTTTATCTGAGGAAGGAATCGCAAAAGGAGTTCGCAGGATAACAGCAGTCACATCTGATTGTGTTTTTCAAGCAATTGAAATTGCATTGTCACTTGAGCAGGAAGTTGATGGGGCATCAAAGATGGAAGGAAGCCAGCTAGAAAAGGTCTAATTGCTAAATTACTTAGCTTGGTATCTATTTCCATGGCAGATGTAACCTTCGGATCTGTCCTAAGTAAATTTGACTTGCAAGATAACTTGTTTTTTTTTCCCTCTTTTAGTATTTTGCCTCTATAGCTTTACTGGTTCTCTGAGTTTGCACCTTTCCTTATTCAGTTCAACATTGAACAAGTTTCCCTTCTCTTAATTTTTTCATATTTCTTTTAGGTTCCTTCCTGTGTAAAACTTGAGTAGTCATTTGGAATTTGTTTTGCATTTCATGTCTTTTATTGATGCAGCAAATACAGCAATTGTATTTTCATCCAGATGTTGCTTCTTAACAAATAAGGAGATTGAAATTTGCAACTTTTTCGATATTGTTACTTTTCATATCCTTATAAGTGACTTTAATATATCTGATATGTTTTCATTTAACAGAAAGTGGCATCACTTAAAAGCCGTGTAGATGGAGCGTCTATTCCAGCAACCAAGAAATCTGATCTTAGGACTAAGCTTTCTGTGCTTCAGGTATTTCAGGCGGGCTAAGAAAGAAATACCTGACCACCTATTGTTTTCGCTACATTAATAATCTCTGAGAAATCATTGTGTAATGGATGATGTTTCTGGTTTTCAATGATGCTGAAATCACTCACATTAACAGAATAAAGTGAGAAAAGCACAAAAGAAGATTGCAGAAGAAAATATGCAGAAGGCTGTCAAGGTTGCCACTGAAATGGGTGAAGTTGCTGCATCAGATGGAAAGGGTTTCTGTATCTCTCGGGTTGATGTTGGTTTGGATGCAGCAGCAGTCCGAGAGGCTGTTTCGAAGGTCCTAGAGCAGAAGGTGATTGCCGATTTCTTACTTCATTCTTCCAATTTAGCATGTCGCAAGTGTTTGTAGAAAAGATTGTTTGATGGTTTTTTGGTTGGTGCACAGGGCATGCCAGTTATGGTTTTTAGCACAGATGAAGATACTAACAAGGTTTTGGTGTGTGCGGGAGTGCCTGAGAAGTTGGACAAACAATTTGAGGTTTCACAATGGTTGACTACTGCTTTAGGCCCTCTTAAAGGGAAGTTTGGCAAAGGAAAAGGAGGCCTCGCTACAGGCCAGGTCTGTAATTTTCTTCTATTTATCATCAGAAGTGTTGGGAATGAATTGATATTTATCTTAGCCATGATGTGAGCCAAACTTTGGGCCCCCTTTTATCATGGTAAAGGATTAGAAAAGGATAATAAATTTCAAATGCTGATATGAGAGTTAAAATTTTGGCTAGGATAATAGTCTTGCAGTTGGAACCAAAAGAGACCCCAGAGTAGTGAGATAAAGATTATAGTTTTGGTAATGCCTACGAATTTGTGTGCTTATCTGCATGTGTTTTGGTGTTTGAATATCTTTTCCACGGGATGTAAATCTATTCTACCTGATTATTTCTTATCCAAGTCATTTGAGATGTACTGATTTGCTTGGTCTTGACATTGAAGAGAAATAAATTTCAATATTTATGTGCGAAGTATTTGTCCAGACTTAGGTCCATGTATTTTGATTTATTATTTGTGCAATTTCGGGGAACAGACGCATCCCAAGTTGATGACGCCATGGCACTGGCAACGACATTTGCACTAATGAAGTTGTGAGTTTATAATGGTATTGTTGCATTGCCAATTGAAAAAACGTGCAGCTATTACTCATGCAAGCAAGGCAAGGCAAGGCAAGCTGTTATATATATGTGTTATCACAGAAAATCTTGATTACATACGATGATATATTTTTATTATTCTTATTAGATTAATAGAAATGCAAAGTAAAATTTCAGTTTGCTTTTGAATTTGATTGCCTGGTTTCTGATAGAAGACATTAATTATGCTTTTAATGCAACAATTAATAAGGGTCTATTGAAAAAATGTCTCACCTTACCTATATGATGATGAGCCAACTGATCAACTACTTGACCAACTCACCTTCCAAACGCAAAGCTGAAGCAGAACTTTTATTGTTTTCACTTTTGGAATGCAAGTTCTTGTTATGTTCTGCAGCACCACCAGCCGTAGGTCACCAACTCAACCTTCTTTACTCGTGTCCTCCAAGTGAATGGTGGCTTAGACTTTAGAGCCAAAGCAAAAAGTGAATCGCTTTGACCACTCTGCTGCTTCGTCATAAAAATGCATTATAACAATTTCAGGTCACAATAATATTTCCACCAATTATTTACCAAGAAAATTATGAACCCACGGTATTATAAAGTATGTAATAACCGTCATAAAATATAGAGTGTATTTTCCATATAAAAACAGATTTTAATAAATATGATAATTTTTAATTGCGAACTTCAATAGGTCAGTTAGGGCTTGGGGCTTGTGCTCTTTATAGCTTAAGTCTAGCTCTTCACATGTTTAATTGGGCATGTGAAGCTTGGCCCAAACTTTAGCACAATCAAGCTTCAGACCAACCAAACTTTAGCACAACCAAAGTCTAATAGGCTTAAGTAATTTGGACTAAATTTAGACCTAATTATGCTTTAATTAGATCTAATTGGGCTAATCAAGTATAATTGAGTTAGGTTAGGCCTAAAAGTTTAACCTTTTAAAGAAATATTAAATGTTCTAATACCTATTTAGGCCAAGTTAAGTCTGAAAGTCAAACCTTTTTAGAAAAATATCAAATATTCCAAATTGGTAATTCATATTCAAAAATCTAACTCTTTAGAAAGTTTTGTGATTGAGACAAATATTCAAATATTCTATTTCGAGAGTTACTTTCCTTCATCACTTTTCACTTTTAATATGAAAATTGGGAAATAATGTTTTGGTCCTCATTTCTCAATTCCCATTTTGAGAGTGAAAAGACACTATAAGTAGAGCATTTGGGTATTGCTTCAACCACAAATATCCCAAAAGATTGGACCTTTGTGCCTAGTTTTCTTAATTGGCTTTGGACCATTTGCTGTAAATTGGTTTTGTTGAATTGATAGAGGTTTCAATCAATATTTTGATAATGACAAAAGATAATTACTACTAATCTGTTTATTAATTTGATAAAGAACAATATTAGAACAAAATGAAGCCATAAACCCAGTAAGATAGTGTATGAAATGAAGATCAAAACAAGAACAAAAAAAGATCAAGGATCATCTAGATTATTTTACATTATGTATTATTATTTGTAATCTCTCTTTGTTAATTTGGTGATCCTTACAAAAGGCTCATCATGCATATTCATTTTATCTTACTTCATTGCACGAGTCTTTACAATCATCAAAAGGCATTGGAGCTTTTCATATACTATAAAATCCTTTTAATCTTTCAAATAATCTTTGGAAAATATTGTGGAAAATGTTTTAGTCATATTTGGATTAAACAAATTGGTTTTGAACATTTGAAGTTGTTAAATTATGTTTTTAGGGTGATTGGTTGACTTATATAGACTTGTGGTCAACTAATATAAGTTAAAGTTGTTAAATTTGAAGTATTGAGAATTTACTATAATGTTGATTGATGTATTGGTTGACTAATACTAGTCGATCAGTGTTTCAAAAACTAATGAATGTGGAGCTTTTAATGCATACTGACTGACTAGTACGTTATACTAGTTCACAAGTACATTGAACATAGTTGTTGTAATGAATAATTCTTAGCTTCAACGACTATTTTAGGTCCTAAAATACTATAAATATTTATTTTCTCATTGGTTTTAGCATTAAAAAGGTTTTAAAGTGTTGTATACACATATTTTCAATAGTTCTTCATTCATATTGAGCATCATTGTGTTATATTAGTTTAAGATGTTTTGGAGTTATTAAGTAATAAAGTGAGGAATTTTGAGTTGTAATATTTGGTTGGGACAATATATTATTGTATTTAGGGGTGATACAAGTGAGATTGAGGTTCCATTTCACCTTATAAGAAGAATGTAAGAAGGGTTCCTCTTTATCGAAAAAGATTGGCAAATCACATAAAACAACTCCTGTGATATACTTGATTATTCATCTTAGCCCTTGTGTTTTTAATTCGTTCACCTTAGTCCCTGTGTTTTTTATTCTCATTCAAGATACCCAATTGGGTATTTTCGGACAAATTTGCCCTTGGAATCAAGAGATTAAAAAAAATTGTTGGACCCAAACCTGTTTCTTTATTATATTAAGCATGATTAAAATTGTTTTGAGGTCTTGGTAAGATTATTTGT
>JANVCL010000161.1:166786-188670 GCA_026546855.1 Erythroxylum incrassatum | reverse complement strand
AACAGAATCAAGTGAGAAAAGCACAAAAGAAGATTGCTGAAGAAAATATGCATAAGGCTGTTAAGGTTGCCACTGAAATGGCTGAACTTGCTGCTTCAGATGGAAAGGGTTTTTGCATATCTCGGGTTGATGTGGGTTTGGATGCAGCAGCAGTCCGAGAGGCTGTTTCGAAAGTCCTAGAGCAGAAGGTGATTAGCTGTTTCTTACAGCATTCTTCAAACTTAGCTTGTCTCATGTGATTGTAGGGAATGCTTTTTTGATACTCTATTGGTTGCTGCACAGAGCATGTCAGTTATGGTTTTTAGCATTGATGAAAACACCAACAAGGTTGTGGTTTGTGCGGGAGTGCCTGAGAAGTTGGAAGAAGGCAAACAGTTTGAGGTCTCTGAATGGTTGACTACTGCTTTAGGCCCTCTTAAAGGGAAGTGTGGCAAAGGAAAAGGAGGCCTTGCGACAGGCCAGGTCTGTATTTTTCTCCTATTTATTGTAGAAGTGTTGGAAATGGATTCATATCTTATTCACCAATCTTTCCCTTTACCTGGTTAAAAGCTTAGCTCAGACGTCAGATTTTATATATATTTGATATGGACACGAATTTTTTTTGGCGAGGATTAGAGTTGCAGTTGAGTCGAGCCTCTCATGACCCGAGTATCAAGTCTCTTAAGACCTTAGTTTAGTGAGAGCATATTTGTTAATGCCTGTGTGTTTTGAGTTTATCAAGCATATGTTTGCTAGCCAGTATGTTGGTGTGTAAACAGTTTTTGCACTGGATCTAAGTCTATTTTTCCCAACCTAACCTACCATTCGAGACACTTACTGATTGACTTGGTCTTTACCTGTGAAGAGATGTGCATAAATGTCACTTCCTGCAATAACTTGAACTATATTTTCTCATAATCACATCTGTGTTCCTATTAGATGTTCCTTCTGCAATAACTTTATTCACGTCTATGTTCCTATTATTTTTCCAGACTTTGGTAGTCCATGTGTTTCTGAGTAGTAATATATTTACATGATGGATATGCAATTTCAGGGAACGGACGCAGCTCAAGTTGACGAGGCCATGGCACTGGCGACGAAATTTGCACAGATGAAGTTGTGAGTGTTTTAGGTGATATAACACTCTTGTTTCTTCCCATTATTGCTTTGGCAGAAAACAAATATAGAACATGCGATCAATTTGATGTAGACATACAGCTAAAATTTAAAAAAAAAACAAAAGGCAAATGGTTCTGTATTTTGTTACTGTAGCAAATATATGCATCATATTCACAAGATTAGTAATATCTTGGAAATTGGAATCTCTTGTATGAATTTGATTATATGAGTTGTGATTGAAAAAATGAAAGCGTTATTTTTATTATTTAATACGTTAAGACTCGAACTTTGGAGTCCTGAGATTAACTCTGGTAAAGCACTATTAAAAGGGAACTTGGTTCCCAATTTTTCACATTGAAAGCTAATAATGTAACCTCCTGATGTTTGATTTTGTTTGAAGGGTTTTAAATGTTGCCAACAAAAGTGTAAAGACTTTGTTAAATTTATTTTAAAGGACAATGAAAAATCTATTTCTTTAATGATTAATTGATAAAAGATATAGACTTTAATTGTAATTTAAGAAATTTTATAAATACTGTGATTTTTATAATTAACTTTTAGTTTTTTGAAAAAATTTAGAACAGTTAAAAAATAATAATAAATGTAGATTAGTTAAATGTTATTAATATGATGATTAAATTTAGCTTTTTAACTTGATTTAAACTAATTTAATTTAATTTATATTAATAGTTTAAGATAATTATAATATTAGATTTATTTAATTAATTTCTAATTTAAAAATTAGGTTAAATTGTGATTTATATTTGATTGATATGAGTGATGTTTATAAAGTATGTACTCTTTTTTGATAATTCAGAAGACTTTATACAGATGAAAAAATGTTATGTACAAAAATTGAGATTTCAACACATGATTTTTTTAAAAAAATTAAAAATTGAAAGAAGTAATTTTAATTATTTTTTGAAAAAATAAAAGTGAAATAGATGATTGTAAATTTCAGGACGGGTTTAATAAAATGATCTATCTATGTACAGTTCTACGTTTAAATGTGACAACGGGCTGGGTCTAGCCCAACCCTCGAAATTAGTATTTGGGCCTATCCCTGGCTAGGTTACTGTATCACTTTTAAACTTTGTAATACGAAAAGGATAAAAGTGCTCTTTCAAAAAAAAGGATAAAAGTGTCTTAATATTTTCTTGTTTTTTAAAACATAGTTTTATAATTTTCAAAGATATATAATATTAATGATACTAAAATAAGAATACCGATTATGCATCTTAATAATGCGTTTCATTAAAATTTTAACAAATTTATTTAATTTTAACATATTTTTTAAAACAATAATACCAACAATTTTGAAAAAATCTCGCTAATATATAGAATTTGAAAAGATTCAATAATTTGCAATTTTATCCTTAATTTACTAGTATAAAAAGTTTAAAACAATTTAGTAATACATAATTTTATTCTTAATTGGTTAATATAAAATTTAAAAAGTCTAATAATAAATGACCTTATCTTAATTACAGAAATTATTTCTTTTAAAATAAACAATTTTAAAATTACAATAAATTTAAAAAAAGAAAAACTTATTTTAATGTGCTATGAATTCCTCGGGAATTTGACCAATGCAAGACTCTATCTGAGCTGTAATTGTAAACCATGAAATAAGAAAAGAAAAGGAAGGTTTGTTCTTTTCTCCTAATCATTCATTTTCACTCTTTTTTTTATGCAACATAGTAAATATCAGATGTCATATACTGTCGCTCTCTCGCTCTCGTTCTCGGCTCCTCGTTGATTCCTTCTTTTAATTTATTTCGTCGGAACTCTGGGCATCTCCCGCCCGGGACCCACCAAGGCTACTCATTTCCGGTAAGTCTTCCTTGTAATGGAGATTTTCTGAGGGCACCGACGGGTGAGGTGGGGGTGATGTCTCGCCAGGCGACGTCCACGCATTTCCACAAATCCAAGACTCTTGACAATAAATACGTGAGGGACATTTTCTCGTTTAGAATTTTACTTTTCTTTTCGGTTTTGAAATTGTCCCCTCGAGACTGAGTGAGGGTTTTCGAGGTTTGGGATTTGGATTTGAGGCCGTACATCTTGGTTTCCGAGAATGAGGAAAAGGAGTCTCAATTTTGATGGTTTTCTTGTCCTGGACATTGCTTGGGGCTTGCTTTAAAAGGAAAAAAAAAATTTAACTGCCTGTTTTCAGCTTACAAAACCTTTGTGTGTGTGTGTTTGTGTGTTTCACGCCTGTTACTGGCCCCAATGGTTTTATTGTTTAAGCGTTTTCCAATCCAATTTAGTGTTTTCGTGTTAGGTTTTCTTAATATACTTTATGATTTCAATTTGCAAGTCTATAGACATGTTTTCTTCTTCTTTCCGTGTTCGTTAATATCTGCAACTCATTTGATGAACCCGGAGATGTAATGTTGTGCATTGCTAACACTTCTGTGATTTCGGTTCCATGTGGCTTGAAGTCCTGCAATCTGAATGTTGGGTTCTATTTAAATTTCATTTTTGGCAATTTTTGATAGGTGCTCGGAGATGAGATTGGCAAAGGAGCTTATGGCCGAGTTTACAAAGGCTTGGATTTGGAAAATGGAGACTTTGTCGCCATTAAACAAGTTTCCTTGGAGAATATTGCGCAAGAGGACCTTAACATTATCATGGTTTGGTTCTGATATCTTCCTTGTTTCTGTTTACTTGCTAGTTGGGGATGGTCACCGAAGTTTCACACCTTATGTTTTCACTGCTACTATTCACGTTTCACCTTTCAATACTTTCTCCACAAGCACTAGAAGTTCTAAAAGAAGGCAGTGAGACTGTTTTTTACTCAAAATGACTGAGTTAATGAAGTTGTTATTCAAAAGAAATAAAGAAAAACAACATCCACCAACGTTTGCAGCATGCTGGTCCCATTTGGTTGAAATGGAAAGTTGTAATTGCAGTTTGAGTTTGTAGTCATCAGTTTGGGTCATGTTGGCTTCCTCTGACTAAAATTAAGATTTCTAGGTTCTGGTTTATGGATTTTATGTTTTAATCATTTTTAGATTTTTAAGAATTCCATCTCTAAATACTGTTCATGCAAATCATGTTGTTTTATTCTGGAAATGGATCAGCCACTTAAGCCAGTTATATCATCTTTAGTCTGATCTTTTCACTTCTTTTTCACAATCATAAGAATTGATGCTAGAACTTGCTGCAACCAGATATAAAGTTTTAAAGTGGTGATACTTATTCAGTTCAGATGAAATGTGAAAAAGGTTGAAAACGCTATTGATCCTGGACCTTCTCATTGCAGATCTGTGCTAAATCCTTATAAAAACTCACAAAATTGGTAATAGGCTGCTGGAATATCAAGTTTTAGGTTGGGATTTCAGCTTGAAATGCTAAAATTTCAGATTTGGTATAGCTGGGTTTTTTTGGGTTTGACTGCTGGAAATTTAAGCTTAGGATTTCAAGATTGTGGTTGACTAATTTTTCCTCTTTTATTTTTTCTATAGGCCTTAAGCTCTTCTGTATCTTCACTTTTCCTCGATTCTCTACCTTGCCTCTTTAGTATCTTCCCTTGTTCCTTATTTCTTTATCTTTCCTTCTTTCTCTTCTCGTCTTCTCTCCTTTTATTCTTTCTTTTTCTCCTCTTATTCTTTTTTATCACTTTCTCTTCCCTGAAATATCCTTCATTAGGTTTTTTATTATGTTTGACACTCTTGTCAATGTCAAGTTGGCTAACATTTGATTGTTTCCTTTTGTATTCTTGGTTGGCGGCACTGATGTTTCAGCAAGAGATTGATTTATTAAAGGTAGCATTCTTTTACTTTTATAATTCCTTCAAATTTATTTTCTCTAACTGCAATGTATGTTGTGATAGTCTTGGTGCCTGCTCATTTAACTTTATTTGAGCCTCCATGGGGCTCATTGAGTGTTATTTAAAAGATGGTTATTCTTGATGTTTCACTTATACCATTTCGAATGTATTATTGTCAGAATTTGAACCATAAAAACATCGTGAAATATCTTGGATCATTGAAGACGAGGACTCATCTTTTCATCATTCTTGAGTAAGTAGGATTATACTACTTTGACATAGATTAATAAACCATATATCACAAAGCTTAAGCATGTTGCTTGTAATTTCCATTTCTTGTTGAGGTAGGTATGTGGAGAATGGCTCCCTGGCAAACATCATTAAGCCGAATAAGTTTGGTCCTTTTCCAGAGTCTTTGGTGGCTGTTTATATTGCTCAGGTTTTATTCATGTCTTTGCAGCTAATTCCTGCTTTTAGGATCAATTACTTCATATGATACATTTTCTTTGATTATCTTTGATGATAGGTTTTGGAAGGCTTGGTTTATCTTCATGAACAGGGTGTTATCCACCGTGATATCAAGGGTGCAAACATCTTGACAACCAAAGAGGTAATTTGCTTGCTCAGTTTCTTTTGATGATGTTCCAGTTTATTTGGAATGGGGGTATGCCTTCCACTACCTGGATCTTGGTGCATACTTTATGCATTAATGCTTCATTATATAATGCAAAGAATGATCAGTTATTGCATATATTTCTTGGTTTGAATTACTATGGTAGTGAATTTACATGAAGAAGATTATGTACTTCATAATAGTGTGCTGCATAATCATAAGCGTTATAGATCAGCTTAATGTGTAACTTTTAGATTCCTAATTGTGATTTAGCAATTTACTTATTTTGGTTTATTTGATTTAATATGTGTGTCCTGTTGTGTGAGTTTTCTGCATCACTTGATCCTAAAGACTTAGTTTGCAGCTTTTCCTCTGGTTCCATGATGATGCTGCTTGCATTGCATGACTTGAACATGTTATGTTGTGATTGTAGATCACAACAAAATGACCCTGTCATTCACCAGGGTTCTAGTCTCAAGTTCCCTATTGAATCCTAGGAGTTCTAATTGGATTGAAAATCTAGGGTTGTAGCAACATTTTGTGATCTATATTTTCAGGGTCTTGTTAAACTTGCTGATTTTGGGGTTGCAACGAAACTAAATGAGGCTGATGTTAATACGCATTCGGTTGTTGGAACACCATACTGGATGGCCCCTGAGGTAATAAGTTTGTATCTATCTTTACTGTTATCAGATTACCCTGTTCTGTTCTTGTTGTTGGTGTCGTCGTTAAAATTTCTTTTCTCATCTAATCTTTGAAATTCTCAGAATTGTCTTTAATGAAATTATTTTCTTGAGGTGAATCTTTACTAAAATATGTTATTCTGCTACATATTTGAAGTTAATAGTTTACTATCTGAGAAAATCTCAGTGTAGTCATCTATCTGAATGATATTAATTTTAATTTTCTCAATCCAAGTTTAATTTCTAGGTGGGGTAGTAATAATGATTGATTTCATTTCCGCACTTCTGTCTGGGATAGGGGCTTGCATGAGTCATCAAATTTCAGAATATATTTCAGGTTATTGAAATGTCGGGGGTTTGTGCTGCTTCTGATATCTGGAGTGTTGGCTGCACTGTGATTGAACTTCTCACATGTGTGCCTCCCTATTATGATCTGCAACCCATGCCAGCCCTATTCCGAATTGTTCAGGTTTCTTAAGTATTCTTTTCCTTTAGCAGGTGCATCTCATGCCATGAGTAGTGATTATCATATACAATTTAGCTTCTCCTTCAAACATTGTGCTTTCACACTGCTTGATCATTAATGATTTCACGAGTTAATTGAATTTCTACGGATTTTTATCCTTTGATAATCAAGGAGCTGTATTATATATGACAGGGAGCCTTCTTCTGCTAAGTTTTATTGTGTTTGGTTCTACTTGGTTAGAGACTCAATTAAGGAAGTTACTATTAGGCACAAACAAACATGCACGAGTTAAAATGTTGAATGTATATTGCAAGTTACATAAAATTTATGTACTTGCATAGCTTTGTACTAGTGACTTTCGTGAAAATAATAATTGCATTCATTGTTCCCCTGATGCATGTAGTTACAAATTTGATATAACCAGAAACATGTTTGGAAATGATTAATGTTCTATGGCGAAAGATAATGCCTCAGAATATTAAATAATACTTCAAGCTTTGGTATATGTAACTCTGATTGGCTGCTATATGTTGTGCATACTAAGCTGATTATTTGTTTGATGAAAATTGGGTCACAGAAAGTCATAGAGGCTTGCAAAAATATTTTCCTTCATGAATATATTGCGAAAAAACCTTACAAGCTTTCCGGTAAACATTCTCACCTCAGAGTGTCCCAAACTCTCAGCTGAATCCCTTTTTCTTCCTAAGAATCAAAAACTGTCCTCGCCCCTATCATTCTTTTCCCCCCGTATATATTCTATTCTCCCTCCTATTCCTCTTTCCTCTAACCAACCTAATCATTATGCTGTATAACTAACTTCTCAGCCTCATTATTTTTCCAGGTGTCCCTTCCCCCTACTAGAATAGGCTTTCCGTGTTTTTGGGCCACGGGAAAGTTCGTCTAAACATTGACCCTTGCCCTGATTTATGCTACCATGATTTCTATCATAGGGCAACACAGATTCATCTGCAATATGCACTTCAATGATTTACGCTATTAGATTGTAATCATTCTTATTTTTTCAGGATGATCATCCTCCATTACCTGATACCCTATCTCCTGACATTACTGACTTCCTCCACCAGTGCTTCAAGAAGGTAATTTATTTTTCATGTTGTTATAGTCTTCAATACAGAAATTGTAGAGTATGGCATAGTGAAGATCTTTGCAGAGTATTGCTTTCTGCATTTATTTGCTGAAAGTATTGCTTTCTTTAATGGATTTTTCAGATTTCATATGATCAAACTTTTTGTTTCATCAAAATTTTGACTTTTTTGTGCGACTGGCACCGGTTTGGTGTCCTTTTAGGTAATTCTATATTTATTAATCTGATCTCTGATTCCACACTTCAGGATGCTAGACAAAGGCCTGATGCAAAAGCATTGCTTTCTCACCCCTGGATACAAAATTCTAGGCGTGCTTTGAATTCATTTCGTCACAGTGGAACAACAAGGTAGTGTTTTTCTGTATCTCCTCTCTTTCTTTCTCTCTCTATAACTTCTAATTATTGTTCCTTAAAGTATTTTTAGTCCTGTGCTTAATGTGACAATGCAGTTCGGTTCTGTTGTAGTCCATACAGTATCAAGTCAAAACAAAGAGTGTTGTCTTATAACACAGAATGATAAAACCAATTACTATATAGGAATGTCATATGGTTTGTCCACTGCACCTTATTTGTAAATCAAACATAACTAGATGAAACTGGTGCTCCTTTTTTAAACTAGAAGAAACTAATTAACGAAGTTGGGATTAGTTTGGTTTTAAAATTAATGTCATGGTTTCCTAGTTCTTAAAGCTCCAAAAAACTGTGTGACTTTATTGGAGCCTTGTCTCTTGTGTATAATGTTAGACAAGGCCAAGGAAATTACTAGAATCAGAACTATTGAACTCCTTTTATGGTTGCCTTTGTTGTTCATCTCTGCCATATATTCTCCTGTTATCGATGTAAGAATCACCTTGTAAATAAGTCTATGTGAAATTAAGGACTGGATAAAAACTCAAAAGTTGCAATGTTTTGGGAGGTGCAACAACATATTGGTGAATGCGTCATCAGTTAATTAGCCTGCAATTTAAATGGTTGTACTATGATTGGATAAAAATGCTACCGTTTGGAACTTGGGAAAGTGAGAGCCGATGAGATTGGCTAGTATCAGAGTCCTTGCATGATGAGGAAATGATATAACACTGTCCTTTCTGATGATGTCAAAAGAGTGGCCCTGGTACTATCTAAACAAATTTCCTTTTTCTGATTTGTGTAGAAGTGTACAGGAAGATGCTTCAGTTGATACAGAAATTTTAAATGGAGAAAATCAGAGTGCTGGTGTAAGTGCTTCTGGGGAAAAAACTGAAGCAGCAGCTGCTGATAATGTTAACGTAAGAAACCCATGGCCCATTCATCTTGAGACAAAAAAGAAAAGAAGAAAAAAAACAACAAAATAAATCCTGAAAATGCATGGGTTTTTCTATATCATTCAAATTTTCTTCTTCTTAAATGTTGTTTCCATTGATCTTGTTTAGCATTTTAATGGTGTTCATTATTCACCAATAACGTCGATTGTCCTGAGGTTTAAAAAGATGACGAGATCCTGAGGGTTTAAAAAGATGAGAGTTATCTGCTAAATGTTGCATTATGTTCATTGTTGAGTTGAGAATATGATGTTGCCTATCAAATGATTCTCCACTCTTAGTGCAGTGAAGATAAATTTTTTTGGGGATACCTCCAATTTTTTCTCTTAAGGTTTTCATTCTTTGTTTCCAGGAATCAAGAAAAGAGGTCCTAGTAGAGGGTGCTGATGTCAAGAAGTCTGATAAGGCTCATTCTTCTGATTCTGTTCTAGTTGAGGAAACTACACAATTAGAAGATGATCTTCAACCAGATCAAGTTCCCACCTTGGCCATTCTTGAAAAGTCATCTCTGCAAACTGGCTCAGGACGACTATCTGCCTCCAAAATCATAGCTGCTTGTGCTCCACTTCATGGTTCTACACGTAATCATGATCAGAATGAGGTTTTAATGAATGTTCAAGATGAATCTCCTAAATCAAGAAGGAAAAGCATGGATAGGAATCTTGGAGCAAAAGGCAGTTCTGTATATCCTGAAAGTGAATCATTTGGTTTTGCTGCAAAAAGTCAAGATAATGGACAAAAGGTACATTTGGTCCAGTTAATATTCTCAAAATCCTTTTTATTATCTTTTAACGGGTCATTTTTTTCTCTAAAGAGGAAATATAAAAAGTTATTTCGATACATTCAACTGTCAAACAAATGCATGTTAGGAAATTTTCTGTTTTTGTAGCAAAGGATTATAGAAACTATTGCTAAATGCTGCCATGTGCATATGAGGCTTTATGACTTATGGAAGTTACAATTGAAATTAGGAACTTGTTATCCATATAACATTGAGTTCTGTTTGTTAGTTTAATACAGTTGCTTGAATAGAAACTAACATAATGCTCTTACCATAGTTTTTGGCTGCTTTAGCCCTTCCTATCATTTGCATGAAATTTGGAATCATAGTAATGTTTCAGCTCTGAGTTTTTTAGTTGGTAATTGCCTTTTAATGTCTGCAAAGATTAAGTTACAATTTATTTTATTTGATTTTTGTCAGAGATATTGAAAGACTTTAGATTGTAATAATACTTTAAAGTAATTGTATATATTCTTTCAAAGTAGTTATCTAGCAGTTCCTGAACAATAAGAAAAACCCTCTTCAGTCCGTGTCCTTGCCATTGTTGTACTCTTTCCATGGTCATATCAAAATTTTAAAATCATATGGCTCTTAATCCGGCACTTTGAAGGTGTTGAAGACATCTGTAACCTTGGTAGAGAATGAGCTTAGTAGGTTCAGTGACCCTCCTGGAGATGCTTCTCTGGATGATTTATTTCGTCCCCTAGACAATAACCCAGAGAACCGAGCTGCCGAAGCTTCAACATCGACATCATCACAAGTGAACCAGAGGAATGCATCTGAGAATGATGCTGGAAAAAATGACCTGGCTACAAGATTGAGAGCTACTATTGCTCAAAAGCAAATGGAGACTGACATGGGGCAGACAAATGGCGGTGGTGACCTGCTGCGCCTAATGATTGGTGTTTTAAAGGATGATGTGATTGATCTTAATGGCTTGGTATGTTAAGTGTACATTATATAAATAAATAGTTTGTTTCATGGATTAAAGTTGAGGCCTTGTCATTTGCTAATCTTGATGTTGCAGAATTAGACCTTAGTTATGGTGTTGCTACCATCTTTAATTTACTCAGAAATATGTAGGAAGTGGGTTTTGAAAAATTTTGAAAACAGTGAAAGATATGTAGGGAAACTCTGCAAAATATCAGGCTGTATACAAAATATAGTGGATAGTGCCATTACTTGAAGCCATATCTTTTCCCCTCTTCTTTCTATTAATTTTGCTCTGCTGATGATGCCTTCTCTGCTTACCTTTTCTTTTCTCAGGTTTTTGATGAAAAATTGCCTGCTGAGAATCTTTTTCCTTTACAGGTATCCCTGTGTTATACCGGTATTGGTTATCCTTTTGTTACACTAGTATCATGCTGCATCTTTAATTCTCTCTCATTGTTATTCAACTGTTCAATACTCTCCTTTACAAATTCCTGATCAACAGATTCCAAGTATCAAGAAAGTTGATACTGTGAAGTTTTGACGCTGTTTTTATTTTCAATGATTTCTCTCTGTAGGCTGTTGAGTTTAGCAGATTGGTTGGGTCGTTAAGACCCGATGAATCAGAAGATGTGATTTCTTCTGCATGTCAGAAACTCGTTGCTATCTTTAACCAGCGCCCTGAGCAGAAAATTGTTTTCATCACACAACATGGTTTGCTTCCTCTAATGGAATTACTTGATGTTCCAAAAAATCGGGTATATCTACCAAGCACAGACCTCTAGAAAAGTTTATACTTCACTTGTTATTATCAACTTTTATTGGACTGTCATAACTGCTAATAATAAGGATGTTCAATGATTTCCAACGTTGCAGGTGATAGGTTCTGTTCTTCAACTTATAAATCAGATTGTAAAAGATAATACCGACTTCCAGGAAAATGCTTGCCTGATTGGTTTGGTAAGTTACAGATGCATTTGCGTTGTATTCCATATATTTTTCTATTTTAGAGAATTTTGTGTTACGTTTATTTCTGGGAATGGTCTGATAAAGTTATGTAGTTAGTGTAGGATCAATTAAGAGTTGTGTCCGTTTTTTGGAGATGTTTTCTCTTATGAGTCACACCAGTGTAGTTACTTTGTTTTCCTGTCCAAGTCTTCTTGTTCCAATTTTGTAAGGACATTTATTACAGTTCTGAGGTTGAGATTTCATTTTTCACTCACTGATTTTGTATGTTTGAGTGTGGTTTACAATTCTTTGAGTTAATATATTTGCTTGCTAGTTGTAGGCCTGGTAGAAGATGGAAATTAGCTGTAACATATTTCGGACATTCTGAACATATTCAACACTAGATTACCTACTTTACTTTGAATTTTTAGTTGGTGATAGATTACAGCTCACTATCAATTGACGAGAGCTAGCCATAGGTGTATGAATGTCTTTTGAAAAGCATTAGAATTCCATAATTCAAGCTTCCTATAGTGAGAGGATCTTATAATAGATTTCTCACCTTTGTTCTCTCTCTCCCCCTAGTATACCGATGGCTTGAATTGTCTCACAGATCCCAGTGATTATGAGCTTTGCTGGTCCTGATCGTCCTCCTGAAATCCGCATGGAGGCAGCTTATTTCTTGCAACAGCTTTGTCAGTCAAGGTGGGGAGTTATCCTTTTTCTTTTGTTGGTGCTGCTTCTTTGAATTTCATCTCTTTGTGGAAACATAAGAGTTTAACTGAAAATCTTGGCTTTTTGTTACAGCTCTGTGACACTACAAATGTTTATTGCTTGCCGTGGAATACCTATTTTGGTGGGCTTTCTAGAGCCTGATTATGCCAAATTCAGGTTTGTTGTTCTTTGTATCTAGTAGAAAGCAGTTATTTTTGCTTGAGCAATGTATGGTGGATTTGCAATAGAAGCGCAGCCATTGTAATAGCTGATGTGTGTCCCTTGTGCTTTCTTCCTTTTTCCATTTAACTACTGATTTAATTCTCTGCATTCAGGGAAATGGTTCATCTGGCTATTGATGGGATGTGGCAGGTCTTTAAACTTCATACATCAACTCCTAGGAATGATTTCTGTCGCATAGCTGCTAAGAATGGAATACTACTTCGGCTTATTAACACCCTCCACAGCTTGAATGAGGCAACTCAGCTAGCTCAGCGACCACGTTCTGGTCCACTGGATGTCGGTCATCCTATCTTTAATCGGAATGAACAGCCTCTTTCTTCCCCTGATCTTGATATCCTTAAGATGAGGCATGGAGTGATTGATCACTCCTTGCCAATTGGAGCACCAGAACCTTCCCGTGCTTCAACTTCTCATTCTCAAAGGGTTGACACCGTTCAATCGGATGGTAGATACATAAATGATGATAGACTTCAATCAGGAAATGCCCCATTGGAAACTTTGGTCACTTCTAAGGTTGTTGCTGACTCAGCAGCTTTGGAGAAATCTATGCATATAGTTTCCAAGGAACCTTCGGTAATTGCTTCTAAAGAGCAAGAAAGCTTAGAGCGATGGAAAGTTGATCCAACTCGAGCAGATGTTGACCTTAAACAACAAAGATTATCTACTTTATCCACTAGAACATCAGACAGGCCACAAAAGTTAATAGAAAGTGCATCCAACGGTCTTCCAACCATGCTGCCTAGTCAGCCAGAGCAAGTGAGACCTCTTCTCAGCTTATTGGAGAAGGAACCCCCATCAAAGCATTTCTCTGGTCAATTGGAGTATGCACGTCACCTCTCAGGGTTGGAGAAACATGAGAGTATACTCCCGCCGTTGCATGCATCTGAGAGGAAGACAAATGGTGAATTAGATTTTCTGATGGCTGAATTTGCAGGTATTATTTTTGGTTAGTTTGCAGGTAGTTTTTCGTAGTTACGACTTTAGATTATTAAAACTTTTCAAAGTTAGAGCTTATAGTTGAATCAGTTCATGGATGTGTTAAACATTGTCTGAATTTTATTTATTTTTCAATACCAGCATATTACTGTATCTTCAATCAGCTGTTGGAAAGATTGATCATGTTAAATGCCAGTCAATAGTTTTTTTAGTCGAACTTCAAGATTTTGAACAATTCACCCTTTATGCTGTCAACGTGTCTTCCTTCCGGATGGTTGGATTTTATTTGTTTGTCAATTTCTGTCTGTCTCATGTTTGCTTTCCCAGTGGAGAATTTGACTTTGTCATACATGTGAAATCATTACTCACGGTGTTGTTTTCCAATTGGGAACAATTTTCTGCTCTGGTTGAGTCTGATTGATTTCTCAATGACAGAGTTGTCTGGGCGTGGAAAAGAAAATGGAAATTTAGAATCTGCTCCTAGAATCTCACATAAAACTCTAACCAAGAAAGTTGGAACATTCGCATCTAATGATGGAGCTGCTTCTAAATCTGGTATTGCATCACAAACAGCATCTGGTATACTGTCTGGTTCTGGTGTTTTAAATGCTAGACCGGGGAGTGCAACATCATCTGGGCTACTCTCCCACATGGTATCCACCATGAATGCAGATGTTGCCAGGGAATACTTAGAAAAGGTCGCAGACCTCTTGCATGAATTTTCAAAAGCTGATGCAACTGTAAAATCCTATATGTGCAGTCAAAGCCTTCTTAGTCGTCTTTTTCAGATGTTCAACAGAGTTGAGCCTCCTATTCTTTTAAAGGTGTGTAACAGACAAATTGCTATCATTCTTGCTTAAGATTGTCTCGTAAATTTCTTGATGCTACTTATGTAACCAAATTTTACATGTTCCAGATACTGGAGTGTATCAATCATCTGTCAACCGATCCAAACTGTTTAGAGAATCTTCAGCGAGCTGATGCAATTAAGTACTTGATCCCAAACCTGGAACTCAAAGATGGACATCTTGTTGGACAGATTCATCAGGAGGTAGGACTGCATTGCAGCAAAACCTTCAACTTTGTGATTCTACTGTGGTGCGCGTGTGCATTGCAATTGAACTGTCCTAAACTTTGTGAATGGGGTGCAATGCACATGCAGATTCATGTTTATTATTATCCTTTGAATTGAATTGGATCTCTTTAATCTCATCTAAACAGTGTCAGGACTCTGACTTTGATTGCAGCCTTAAGTACATTTTTATATGAGAGTTAATTAACACCAGCATACTAGTTTACAGTTTTTCATTACTGAGCTGCTCATTTGGTGGAAGGTAAAATTTTTCTAATTTTTTCTTCAACCTTTGGAAAAATAATGGTACTTTCTTTCAGATTTCATAGTCATGATTTGATATGGGAGTGAAGTAACGACGACGTACTAGTTTACAGTCTTTAACTAGTAACTGGTGACTTGGTGGAACTTAACTTTTCTGTGTAGGTGTTTTTGCTAACTAATATTAGAATTGAAAGATAATTGCATGTAGTTAAATTAAGTTCTAGAAAGAGCTGAACATGTACAAAATACTGGTGCAAGAGGCTAACATCATCTGTTATCGAAGCAATGAGGACATGATCAGAGAACATATACAATGCAGTGTGCCTAAATTATGTTAGTCCTGATCAAATGCTTCCAATGATAAATATTAAAGATTCGAGTTGGAGATCAGAAAGGAATCGAGTTTGAAGCTTATCCCTTGCTTTGACCTTTGGAAACTACTAATGCTTTCTTTTCTAGTCCTGCTATATCTAATCTTCAGCACAATTTTCTTATTTATTTATTGCTATGATAAATGGGACAAACAACTAGCAGAGCCTGTTTATGGAGTACAAAAGAGCAGTTAGAAGTTTCCTAGTCAACCTTCTTCCCAACGAATATTACGCTAGAATTACCATCTTGCAAGGCTTTTGTTGGTATGATAAGCGGGACAAATTACTTACCAAACCTGTTTAAGGAACTTTTGATATGAAGAAGCATTTAGAGGTTTCTAAATCATGAACCTTTTCTTTAAAATACTATAGCTGAAAAATACCATACTGTGAGGTCCTTCCTGCATCTGGTTTATATCACCGGTAGTTTTTTCTTCATCAATCTCCCCTTTACAAAATTTAAAAATCTAATTTCATATATTTGACTCATTTTTAAATTTTGGCTGTAACAATTAGCTTAAGCTGCTCTTAACCTTTCTTTGTCAATTCTTTTTCTTGAAGGTCCTCAATGCCCTTTTCAATCTGTGCAAGATAAATAAGAGGAGACAGGAACAAGCTGCTGAAAATGGAATCATTCCACATTTAATGAATTTCATTATGTCAGATTCCCCTTTAAGACAGTATGCATTACCTCTACTCTGTGACATGGCTCATGCATCACGTAATTCAAGGGAGCAATTGAGAGCCCATGGAGGTTTGGATGTGTACTTGAGCCTACTTGACGATCCACTTTGGTCAGTTACAGCTTTGGATTCAATAGCTGTTTGCTTGGCTCATGACAATGATAGCCGCAAAGTGGAACAAGCATTGTTGAAGAAGGAGGCTGTTCAGAAATTAGTGAAGTTTTTCCAGTGCTGCCCGGAGCAGCAATTTGTGCACATATTGGAGCCATTCTTGAAAATTATCACGTATGCATTCTGTATCTTAAAGATCAAGTATTTAGCTATTAGGGAAGTTACTGTTATATAAAGGAGGAAATCATTCTATATCTACATATGTACTTCATTCAGTAAATTGTTGTAATTTCAGCTTCACATTGGGTCTTCTATCTTTTCTATTGTTGGGTCTGCTATTTGCGTATTATTTATGTAGGTCATCTCTATTGTTCTCAGGCTTTTGCATTTTGCATTCTACGTATGTGGTTCAGATTATTTGTTCATATTCCTGTATATAACGAATTAATCATCCTTTTGAATTATGAATCTGAGATGCACTGAATACACGTGCCATGGGATCTAAAGACCAATCTTTTTATGTTGTCATGTGTTTTTGGTTTTTAGTCGTGCATAGAAATATTGGCTTGTGGCTTACCTACTTTTTACCTTTTTTTCTTTTCGCAGGAAATCATCTCGAATAAATACAACATTAGCTGTCAACGGGTTAACACCTTTGCTCATTGCCAGGCTGGACCACCAGGATGCAATAGCTCGTCTTAATTTGCTCAAATTAATAAAGGTAATATTAGATTTTTTTTAATATAGGTAGTGTAGGGTCTATTAATAAGAATTGGGCTTGAGTCAACTATTGCCAAAATGACTAGAACTAGTCATTTGGTTAGTTGGCCCTTACCACTTATAAACTCTTTAACATTTTCATGTTTAGTTAATATGGGATACTCTAACAGGTAAAATTTTGAATTTTACTCAGCTGTCCTTTAAAATATGTTCAAATTTGTAAAATCTCAATTTAAAAAATTGGTGATAAAATGGCTAACTTTGAGCAGTTACAGCAATTAATGAATTTGAAAAAGACTTTAAGAGTATGAGGGTTATATAAGGGGTTGGTAATTGAAAGTGGAATCATTTAGAAAATGTCAATTGAACAATTAATCATAGAATTAAGATCACATTGTTTGAGGCTTACTGTTTGGGGGTCAGTTCAGAGACTAGATCTTAAGGTTTTCATTCAAATTATTGCGACTTCACATGAAGTTTATTTTTTTTCTCTTTTCAGAATCTTGTAACCTCAAGGGACTTTAGAAATTAATCTTTGTCGGAAATTTATTGGAAATATAATTTTAAAAAGCTTTGCCTATCAGAAAGCATATTGGGAGAATCTTACCTTGAAATTTTGATGTTCTCGCTTGTCAGTAACTTCTGAACAATGTATTTTCAGTGGATACATGTTTTTTTTCCTCCTGGAAAATCTGCTTTCTTATGAATGGATGAGATCTCTTTAGAGTTTTCTTAACCTTTTCTTGGTGCATGTTCATGTTTTTTTTTTCCCTGGAAAATCTGCTTTCTTATGAATGGATGAGATCTCTTTAGAGTTTTCCTTACCTTTTCTTGGTGCATGTTCCCCATAGGTTGCAGCTAATGGGTTTTCTTTACCTGTTGGGTTCCAACATTCTTCATTTTCTTTCCAATCATTTGTATATTATTTCTTGGGGCATGGTATATGAGGACATCTTCTAGTCAATCATATGGAGAAGTTCTAAAGATAAAGTTTTTATAATTTGGCATTGCCCTCACCTGATACGTGCTTTTACTATTCGTTACCAGCTGTTGAAAACACTGTTTATGTGATATATTTTGATGAATTGTAAACTGCATCCGAAGACCTGTTTCTCCTTCCTATAAAGTTTGATGGTTTATTGGAATTTCGATGTGTTAGGCTGTGTATGAGCATCATCCTCGGCCAAAGCAATTGATCGTGGAGAATGATTTACCCCAAAAGTTACAGAACTTAATTGAGGAACGCAGGGATGGACAAAGCTCAGGAGGGCAAGTCCTTGTTAAACAAATGGCTACTTCACTGCTTAAAGCCCTTCATATCAACACTGTCTTGTAAATATTCATTTCGTAAATTTGTTCTGCAACATGTAAATACGGTTCGTTAGGCAGGAGTGTTTTTTTTTCCTGTTTTTCTTGTTTTCTTTTGGTTTCATTTTCGCAGGTAGTTTCTTGGTTCTTTCATCTAATCTCCGTTTCAAGGTTGGGATGGAACAAGTTGCTCTGTTTCACATAGGTGTCTAGAGACTTACAGGGGTGGCTTTCTTTGTGTTTTTGGCTTCAGTGAGCCGCCACATTGTCGGCTACTTTTACTAATTTCATTGACTTGGTTTTCATTCCGTACTTTGTTTTCCCCCCCAAGTCTCTTCCTGTATTGTCCAAAACAATGTAATATTTTGGATTACAAAGGATAGTAAGTGTTGGACTTGTGCTGGGAATGAAAAAGCCAGGTGATACTGGCTTTATTGTTAAATTCGTGCTACTGAAATGGTAGCAGTGTCTATTATCCTTTAGTTGCTATCAATTCTTTGCCAATTTCTACTCTGCGATCATTTCACAGGGTGCAAATGCAACTCAACTTGGAAGCAAAGATATCAGGTAGTTTTGAATGTATTTATTGCTAAATTCTTGCAATTGCAATAGTAAGGGTAGGGGATGTACCATCTGAGTCTGTTGTTAGCTTAGCTTCACTTACCTTGAGATACACCTTCAACCACTTCCGAGTTTACTGATCCGTTTGAGCTCCTGCACCACCTCTTTCATGGTAGGCCTTTCTTGTGGATTTCCCGTGACACATATCCCTGCCAGATATGCACAGGCCATAAGCTGCTCTGGCTCTCCATCCTTAACCATCTTTGATTTCAGATAAAGCGTCAGTGCCTCTTTCCGGGGAACATGATGCATATAATCATTATTCTGCTCTGGTGTTATACCACCTGTAGTATTGGCAATGGCTGTTAAGCTGCAGCTCCCGTGTCCATTTTCTAGAGAAGAAGCTTCCTTGTATATGTCATAAACCTTCTGCCCTGTGAGAAGCTCAAGCAGCACTGCACCAAAGCCGAACACATCGCTTTTCTCAGTGAACTGACCTGTCAGTACGGACTCTGGAGCTATGTATTCAATAGTCCCATCCACTTCTGCGTCTACATGTGTTTCCCCTGGTGGGATCACTAGCGATAACCCGAAATCAAACAGCTTAGCTTTCAAGTTAAGATCCAGTAAAATGTTATCAGACTTTACATGTCGATGAATGATGGGTTGCGACATGGCCATGTGCAGATAAGCAATTGCTTCGCCAACTTCAATGGCAATTCTTAGCCTTCTTTGCCATGGAAGTGACACATTGGGACTTACTTCTATAGTTAATGACAATAGGGCGGCCATCATGGGTGCCCTTGAACAAGTTATAGTTAATATCCCTAAAACAGACACCATTTTCATGATAGGTGTTGGTTGCCTTATGCAGCTCGTCCTCGGAGAACATTCTAAGAGGACTATGTTTACCATTAGATGATACGGTAATCAACTCTTCCAGCAACAGCCCTCCATTTCTTGTTGAGAAGTTCTTTGGTTTTCTGAGGACTTGATGCATCAACTTTGCCTTGAGCAACATTCATAACAAAATGATTACTTCCATACAACAACTGGGATAAACATGATATTAGATGATAAAACATGATATTAGACGATAGTCCGACCATAACCTAGAAACAGGAATTAAGCATAGCAGATACATATATGCATATGAATATTATATGTTCTTACCATATGTTGAGAGCATTAAAGACAGCAGTTGTGCTGGGGAGCGACCAACCCATGCTTGTTTCATAAGTTAATTTTTGGCAGTCGACTTCTGAAAGTCGATACGTGTACATCCTTCTTCTTGACCCTTAAAAATTAGTTCTTAGTTGTATAGTTGCGTATAAAGAACTCTTGAAGTTGATATGGAGAAAAGACAAGGAAAATGCTATCAAAGGACTTGAAGCGTGTACATCCTTCTTCTTGACCCTTAAAAATTGGTTCTTAGTTGTATAGTTGCGTTTAAAGAACTCTTGAAGTTGATATTGGGAAAAGACAAGGAAAATGCTATCAAAGGAAGTCAATTACTTGAAGTTGTTATTATAAATTATCATCTCCGGCTTAATCCCACTCCTCACTTTCTTATGCATAGAGAAATCATCTGATGTAATAAAATAATTATTACTTGATTTTTGACCAAACTCTTAAGATTTGAAAAGTGAGAAAAAATAAAAGTCTAAAGGACTTCTTCAATAATAACAATGGTCAAATTCCAATTTCAAACTTAATATTTCTGGCATTTTCCTAATTTAGTCTCATTTTCTTTTTCTATTTCAGCATCAACACCATTATAACATAACATTAAGCATTATCAATCTATTCTACTAGTTTTTTAAGGGTAAAAGATTCAAAAGCGATCAATCTTTTGATATTTTTCCAATTTAATGTTAAACTTTTTAAAATTTTCAATTTAGTGATTAACCTATTAAAATTTGTATAAATCAAGTTAAAAGTTAGTTTTAATAATGTGACATATCTATTAAATATTAAGTAGATGTCTATCTATTAGCCATAATAATGAAATATAATATTGTGCTCTGACTTATACTAATTCTGAAAAGCTAGACACTAAACTAAAAACTTCAAAAATTTTGGTACTAAATTAAAAAAAATCTCAAAAAGTTTGATAGTTTGCTTATGTTATCTCCAATTTTTTCTATATATCCTTATCAGATACCCTCTTTTGGTCTTTTGCTGATGTCAATTCTCTAATGGACAAAGAGAAGTAATCTAGCTTGTTTTTGTAGCTATCATCAACACCTAATTGAAGTCCCATTAAGGCACGAAATTTGGGCTATTTTGTTTCGCTAATGATTTTATTAAAATGAAAAATATTATGTTTTGAAATTTAGTTCACATGACAGTTGAATTTATCTCATGTGAAAATAATCTTATTTTCGATAATTCAATGATAGGAGTCCGATATCCTTTATGAACTATTGAATTGGACATCTTTTATGGATAATGTAAAAGTTGAAAGCATTGACCAATGTGAATCAGTTCAACAGATTTGTTGCGCTCAATATGAATAGCATTTCTTGGTTATATTTTAACAACTCTAAAAAAATGTGTAGTTATGATAACATTTTGGACATGAACGTTAGAAATTAGTCGTTTTAAGTGACTCGTGTATTGAAAAACAGTTAGAGGATTTAATAGTTTATTAAAAAGCTTTTGGCCACTGTGACGAGAAGTTTTAAATTTGACTGATGGATGTCAATTTTTAAAATAGTTTAGGATAATATAACATTAAGTAAATAAGTAAAATTGGAAGGATGGGAAAGCAGGATTGTGAATATCATACCATATTGGCCGGTACGTACCGTACTAGATTAAAATCGGTACGGTATAAAGAGTTGGTCGTACGGGCCCGTTTTGGATTTACCGGTTGGTATTGACCGGTATTCAAAATACAAATCAGTACTAAAAATTTTAAAAAATTGAGGTACTTTTTTGTAAAATTTTCAAAATCTTCATCTCTCCCTCCCTCCTACCTCTCCTTCCTCCCCTCCTCCCTTTTTCAAAGTTTTTAAAATTATAATAAATATTTTTATTATTAATAATAATTATAAATTAAATAAAAATTTAAAATAAATTATTTTTATTTAAATTTATTTTAATATTTTATATAATATTTATTAATAAAAAATTTTGGTTTTTAAAATAAATAATTTAAAAATTATTATTTATAAACTAATATTAATTATATATTTT
>JANVCL010000161.1:137071-156236 GCA_026546855.1 Erythroxylum incrassatum | reverse complement strand
TTTGTTCCTCACATCTTAAATTACAAATCTCCAGAAGACATCTTTAGCTAATTCGAACCTCAACCTTGTCAAATTTTTCGTTTTCTTCATCTGCCTTCATTTTATCGCCCAGATGAACATATCACCACAAAATCCACCATAACTCAATCATTCTTTATCTAATTAATCCGATTCTTGTGTCTAAATTATCGTTCACAAAAAGTCCTACAACTTTGCTTCTTTTCTCGAAACTAAATTCCCAGCCAATTAACCCAAAAACATCATATTTCCTGATCCAATTTTATCCGATGAAAACCAGTTTGCTCAAAACCTTTTTCAATAACCACCAGACCCTATTCCGATCACTTTCAAGCCATTCCTCCCTCAACCACTGTCCACCACCATGAAACACCTCCTCCGCACGCCATCAATTGTATTGGAATAAAATTCTAAGCATAAATGTACATATTTTAGTTCTATAAATTCCATATTTATGAAATAATTTACAATGAAATTTCAAATCAATCAAGTCTAGTCGCGTATCCATGACTTCAAGATTAATTTAATAAAGACCATGACCGACATGAATTACAGTCTAATATTAGTCATATGCAAGAGTTTAAACAAAAATAGGACAAAATTTCTGCATATAGTGCTTGATTGACTAAATCATAGGTACCTGAACTTCAATCAAGATTATAAGATACATCTTTCCTTCCTTGAGGTTAAAACAAAATCTCAATTTCCGCCTCAAACGCTACCCTAATATTATAAGAAAATTCCAATCCAACAGAAATATTGTACAAAAGGGTCGATATCACTTCACACAGCTGCAAACGCCATCCCTCAAGCAAATAATCAACAGCTTTTATATAAGATCAGCAACATTCATCGGCATTTCATCGATTTGGGTACTGTAGTACTGCTCAATATCTCTTAAAATCTTGATATCATCACTTTTAACAAAGTTTATTGCCACACCCTGCAGGTCATCAAAGGGTTCATAGGATAACCACATAAATCAGGATAGTCATACAGAGCAAGAGATAGGCATTTAATGAAATCCCATCATATTAGGCTTGAACACGGTTCCAGAGATTTAAGTTTTTTAGTAACTACATTGCTCGATACTGTCTGAGGTGAAAACTATTTTGAGGAATTTTTTTTTTTTTGCAGCAAATGGATAGAAATAGAGTATGTACCTTTCGTCCAAATCGACCTGAACGACCTATCCTATGGATATAAAGCTCTCGATTGTTTGGAAGGTCATAATTGATCACCAGAGACACCTGAAACAGACATGGTGGCTTGTGCATCAGAAATCTCACCAACCTATGCAAAAGCAATGGCACTTGAGTGGTCCATTAACACTTCTTTGAGACTGAAAACTCACACTGTTACTTAAAAGTTCTACTAAATTTTCATCGCTAGATAATGTACAGCACTTATTCATTAGATTAGTTTCATGTTTCCATTTTGTATCCACATGAGACATCTTCTGAAAATGAATCTACCCAAAAGAAAGATTTGCTTGCGGCAACTTTTATCTACTTAAAAGAAACAGCTACATTTAACAGCTTTGGACAACAATTGTAGAATACAATTCACAGATCCTACAAAATTTGTTTAGTAAATAAACAGCTCCGCGACACCAGATGCATGAAATTAATTTAACAAGGTTAGCACATTTAACATAGCATGATTATAGCACACTATGTAAAGTCCAAGTGCACAAGTTAGCAGCCAGTCAAAATCAAAATATTTATTTTAATCTATTGGGAAAACTAATTAAAGATCATATCAAGCTATAAGTTGGATAACTGCAAATTCTGTTGAGAAGGTGGGAATGCTTTTGACAATCTTTATCAGAATTTTTGACAATATCACTCCATTGGATCTGTTCTTCCTGCTCTTGATTTAGTGTGCCATTAAAAGTTACAGAAAATTCATTTCAACATTATCTGGCCTTTTTAACAGACAAATTCTTTTAAGTACATAATATATTTTCTAGTACGGCATTCAAAGGGAAGAAGAGTACGAGAGAACTTTACCTGCTGCACATCAAGCCCCCGAGCCCAGACATCAGTTGTGATAAGTACACGGGTGGTACCAGCTCTGAATTCTCCCATTATTGCATCTCTTTCCTTTTGAGGCATATCACCATGCATTGATGAAACTGTGAAATTGTTGCTGCGCATCTTTTCAGTCAGCCAATCCACCTGCCTCAGAAATAGAACCATGATTAACAGATAGCATATCAAAAAAGATTTGAGATCAGGAACAAAAGCTAGAAGGCTTCATCTAGCAAGATGAACCAAATACACGTCATAAGGGTAAGTTCATAAGCCAAGGTCAAATTATTTTCCTATAATCATTTCTATGAAAACTCACCAAACAGTGACAATAAATCCTGCTTTTCCCCACCTAAAGCTGCATCAGATCCTAAAAGGTCTTACTTGTAGCAGAAGCATTATAAAAGTAGCCAAAATAAAATCCTAACTGGATTTATGGACAATTACATTTGCAGTACACATGTATCTCTGGAGTAAAATAATAGGCAAACACCAAAATATTTAATACCAACAAGCAGCCATTTGTAAGGCATCCAACAATGTAGCAAACATTTTCTTTACGTTAAAACGGCAAAGTAGAAAAGAATTATCTAAATCAACCTCAACGTTCCACATAAGTATCAGATTCTTTTATTCCGAAACAACCCGTTATTTTATTTTAAGAAATACCAAATGAGGGGAAAAAATAGGCGGCTTTACCTTCCTCTTTGTGTTGCAGAAAATAACAGCTTGAGTGATGGTTAGAGTATCATAAAGGTCACAAAGAGTATCGAACTTCCACTCCTCTCTTTCAACTGCAACGAAAAATTGCTTGATCCCCTGTCAGCAAAGGCAGACAGACAATCAAGAGTTGGCATCAAATTCCAGCCAAGTAATTAGAATATTTTCAATATCAACCAAGTACTTACTTCCAAAGTCAACTCATCACGCTTGACAAGAATCTTTATAGGATCTGACATGAACTTGGTTGTCATTTCCAAAATTTCATTTGGAAGTGTGGCAGAAATCAAGACAACCTGTGATAACAAGGCTATCAGCAAATCCAATTGAATTATAGCTTTGACATGTACGACCCCCAACAAGACAAAACTTCAAGGTAATGGGATCTTCCATTCTCCAGTTCACTGATGGAATTCACCTACCTTGCAACAAAACTTCCCTATCTTTCATGCATGGGACGCAAATCAAAAGGCTAATATTCTAATCAGTCATCCATTTAGCATTCCAGCAAAGAAGAAAGTAAAATGGCACGAAGGGGTGACAGAAAAGTTACGAGTTTTCTGAGCAACAACATTCATATAGAAATTGCCTTACAATACGGTTAGGAAAAACACTTCAATCACATGTTTCCTGAGCCTTGGGTGAAATGAAATTTAAAAGTCAGTGAATTTAACAGTTCGTTGTGCACTATGAATAGTGTGGCAACTACAATTCACTTATTAGACTCCCCTTCAAACTGAACCCTAGTGTTTCAATGTCAGCATGCAAAGATGGAAAGTATTCGTATTTGTTCCCAGTTTATTGGTCTCCTTGCTACATACCAAATTGTCAAGAAATGAGAATGCATGAGCCCCAGTCACTCATTTCTGGTAACTAAAATTAAGGTCCAAAAGAAATTGGAGGAGCATAAGCTGCAATAAGTCAACCCTAAAGCAGTTCAACATTGGTTTTTCATTTTTATGCTCATAAGAGTGTAGAAAGAACCTTTCTGAGGGTACAAATAGATGAAAATATGTGTACATGTACATTTAAGATATCTACTCAGACAGCACAAAGGGCAACAGAACCTGTAGCTCTGGTGGAAGATATCTGTACACATCATAGATTTGATCCTTAAAACCTCTGCTCAACATCTCATCAGATTCATCCTGAATGACAAGAAGAAATAGAAATGAATATTGTCAATAAGTCTAAGCAAACATGCCTAGAAACTGTATTACTTTATAAAAAGGTTGCAACAATTATTAACGAGTTGCAGAGTCTACTTTCAAATAATACGTGCAAACCAGCCTAAGCTGAAAAGAAAAGCATCAACTTACAAGGACTAGTAATTTAATGGCTCTAGTTCGCAGTGTCCTCCTCTTGATCATGTCACAGACTCTGCCAGGAGTTCCAGACACAACTTGAACTCCAAACTCCAGTTTTCTGATATCCTCACCAACACTTTTGCCTCCAACACAAGCATGAGCTTGTATATTAATATAATCACCAATTGCCAATATTACTTTTTCTGTCTGACCAGCCAATTCCCTTGTCGGTGACAATATCAATGCCTGAACCCTGAACATGTTGTCAATAACATTAACGAAGCAGAATCAAAACAATGGGTCCTAGGAAGATCCATAACCTTAAGTTATCAACAGTGAGGTTAATAAAATACCCTGCAAACAACGACAAGAAAGATGGAGTGGAAGGAGAGAGAGGGAGAGGCACATGTAGCGTGAATAAAAGCTAAGCCTTTTTTTCCAGTTTGTCATCTTCTTCATTGGACCAATAAATATCATAAGCATTTATTTCGTACCTTACTAACATATTCCTCAGAATCAAAAGAAATCAATGCAACAACACATTGTAAAACGGTTTTACTTAGTTCCTTGAAACTGGAAACCACATACGCTCTATTTCTATAAGGAGGTAACGCCGTATGGAATGTCAACAATTCTCAACAATTCAAATTCAAAATTTTTCAACCCTACAATCCCCAGACATCAGTTTGAATATTGAAGAATAAAAAAAGATTTTATGTTAAATTGGGAACTTTGATTTATTGGGGTTTATTGTGCAAGTTGACAACCACTTACACCGTCCAACAAATACAAATACAACAATGAACAGAAAGAAAACTACTAATTCCCAGAAAACAAAATCAACAGGCCTATAATGATAACAATAACTCATACATGAAACCATGGGGACATCATGACACCTCCTTACCAGATAATAGTACAACTAAATGCCAAACTAGGAAACTCAACCCAGAAAATAGAAAAGAAATTAAGAAATTTCACCAACAAGGGTTTCGCTTACTCTCTAGAAGAGGTATCAACGAGCTGGCATACGGTGAGAGCAATCATGGAGGTCTTGCCGGTACCGGACTGAGCCTGAGCGATGACGTCACGGCCCTTAATGATGGGCATAACCGCCCTCTGTTGGATGGCGGAGGGCTTCTCGAAACCGTAGGCGTAGATTCCGCGAAGCAAGTCGTTCTTAATGCCCATTTCATCGAAGCTGGTAATAGGTTCAATGCCCTCAGTCGTCTCAAAAACTAGCCTCTCGTCGTTTCCGGCAGTCGTTCTCCTCATGGCCCGCCCCGCCGGAACCATGCTTGTCGCGGCAGCCGCCATTAGCTGCTAATCGTGAGAGTGAGAGAATGAGATGGTCTGATTTGTTTTTTTTCCCTTAAGAATGCTTTATTTATTTACGTAAAAGAGACGAGCTTCCTTTTATTTATTTTATTTTTTCTTTAATCCCATTTTAAATTTTTAAAACAAAGAAATATAAATAATAAAATTAATTTATTAATATTATTAATACAACTTAATTTTAAATTAATAATTTATCATATTTAATTTAATAATACTTAAATACATTTCTTCATTATTTTTAATAAAATTAAAAAATAAAAACACAAATTTATACTTTATAATTTTTTATGAATTTATTTATGAAATTGTTATTACATATGTGTGTTTGTAGTGTGTTGGCTAAGATCTCTTGTTTCAGTTACAATGTTTCTATTATATTTTATTAAATTTTATTCACATATTTATATAAATTTTACGTAAATATACGAATGAGATTTAATAAAATATAATAATAATAATGATTTGATTTGCACATGTACTTTCAAGATTATTTTGCTTATAGACTCTAAAATAAGAGTTTGAATCTTCTGTTCAATATTATGGTATCTTATTCTGTTTCATAAATTTTAGTTATTCATTTATGTAAGTTTCGCGTAAATCTCGTATAAATAAACGTAAGATCTGCATAAATAAATGATTGAAATTTATAAGATAGAATAAGACACTGTAATATAACACAGAAAACTAGTGCCTTTGGGTTCCCTAGTCCTTTGCAATTGACTATGTTGTTTGATTTGTGTTGTGCAATTTATTGATATTTGAATGAACTTGAGAGTTTGGAGCGTTTCTACTTCATTCCCAATTTGAGCTTTTGAATATTTTATCGTTTATATTGAAGAAGGTGATAAATTATTCTATTTAATAGAATTATATTTATATATATATATATATAAATAAAAAGGCTACTAAAATCATAATTCTGTTCCAAAATGTTCAACCGACGGACAAAATTAAGAAACGAATTACTAGCTGCCTAAAAAGTTGTCGACTTTAGCGCTCTGGGAGGCTGAAAGAAACCTCATGCATAGAGGAGGATTAACTCCAGCCAGAGAAAGTATGGCTTGTGGAATTCCCCACAGAGAGTCACCGCAGATGAGTCCTGAAGCCACCGCTGGTGTGTAGTCACGAGCCTTCTGCTTGTTCCTCCGCTCCCATATGAACAGAATCAAGCTTCCAACACACATGTCTATGGCAAAGTAGGCACCCAGATAGAATGGTATAGCGATGCACATTGGAATTGGCATGAACCTGTAGATTCTATACTTGGTTTCGTACTTTCTTAGTAGCTCGGTTACGAGGTTGATCGCCATAGCTCCAACGAAAAATCCGATGCACATCGTGAGGCAGTGTTTTGGAAGGGAAGAGACACCCTCTGTGCCCAGAAGCGCCATGGCTCGGTATATTCCCGCAAAGGGTGCTGGATAGGTGCCATTAGGATCTCCTAAGGGGTAAGCTTTGTAGAAGATCCAAAAGACAAGAGGACTCAGAACGCAACCCATGGCTGTGCCACAGACTTGGCTGAAGAACATGGAACGAGGAGAAGAGAGAGTTAGATATCCTGTCTTGAAGTCTTGCATGAGGTCAGATGCCGTGGAGACTATGTTCATCATCACACCACAAGCTGCAAGTCCGGCGAGGACGCCACCTTGGGGGAGTCCAATCCATGAACTGAAAACGATGATTGCAACTTTGCCGTAGTTGGACGCCAGAGACCAGTCGGTGAGACCGCAGCCATAGGCGTTGCAGAAGCCGAAAACCGGGGCCATGACGTAGACGGTGAGGATATGGTACCATTTCAATGGGTGAAAGATCAATGGAACTGTGATGATAGATATTGCCGCCAGACCAACGTAGCCAAGCAACGCTACCCAAATTGGAATTTGGTCTTTTAAGAAGAATTCATTTCTCCGTTGCTCATCATAATTTGTGATGCGAGCATCGAGGTCTTCAGGTGCTACGACAGATGAATCCTTCCTTTTTGATGATGATGATGCCTGAGTAGCCAGGTTGATTAGAGTCTTTAGTAGCATGTAAATTACGTGGAAAAGACCATCACCGAGCATGGTTGAAATTGCAATAAACACCTGCATTCACAATGTCCAATATCATTTATTAAACAATACAACGGAGCAAAATAAGCTTGCTTGATAAGCACCAAGAGTATGAGTATGTACCTTGTATCCCTGTAGGGCATGGAGACTGGTACCGCTAAGACTAGCACTGTACCATATACCCTTCTTAGATTCGATAAACGGCCACATAATCCCCCACGAAATGATGGCTCCCAGAAGCAAAGATGTGTTCACAATGTAGGGACATATCATTCCAACCCCTACGTAGGTTGCAGAGAAGTCAAAGTAGAACCTGGGAGAGACAATTATTTTTATGATCAGTTCCAAGGTTTTAACGTACCCAAGTCTGCGAATTTGTAGTTTACAGAAATACCAGATTCGTCCTAGTCAAGTAGTTAAAAACTTACTTCTGCTTAAAGGCTTTCAGACCAAAAGTTGGGAAGTTTGTGAACCCACATGAATCACCGGCGGTGTAAAACCACTGGAAACATCCCCACAAGAAGCTGCCAACGGCGGATTTAAAGAGAACAGCAACTTGCTTCCTGTCATCATCACGACACATATACATTAGTTTCAGTCCTGTCTCAAACAACAGTAATTCTACTCTCGTAATTCATGCTTACTTAGCTAGCCGGGCTCCTTTGGGTGTATGGAAGCTGTTGATAAGGTAGGCAGTAGCTGTTCCACTGGGATATGTTAGCTTGTACCTTAATATCATCAGCTGTAATTAATTTGCCAAGAAAGTGCAAGGTAAGTATATATGTGAGAAGGATATTGCAGAAATTTTGAAGAAGCAAGAAGATGACGGTTTATGTGCTTACTTTTCTCAGGGGGACGATAGAGAACAAACCAACAAAGCTGACAAGGAAGAGAAATCCCATCATCCATCCAAGGGAGAGCCCCTTCACATTGTCCGGTGTATTCCCGGCATCGAGTTGAGCTGCTATTCTTGGACTCATACCCATCAAGTAACTTGCAGTGCCACCTAGCAGTAATCCAAGAAGTACATAAATCAACCAATAACAATCTCTTGCTATATAAGGTTTGACACTGGAATTTGGTTTATACTGCACACTTTAAAACACATAAAAAAGATAGAAACGTGAACCAGAAGACCCAAGGTCAGCTTTTTCCTGCAAGTATTCATACAAAATACAGTTCTAAGGCGGATTGCAAAACAATATTAGGTGGCTTTAAGAAACTAGAAGGGGATTGATTGAAGAGAGTAAACATACTGCTAAAGGCAATTCCAGAGGAAGCAACCACACATGTTTGCACCACAGTATTCTCCTGCCTGGTGAAAGGCTGCCTCAACATGCCGCACTTCTCAAGCACAGTGGACCAAAACTTCAGGATGGCGAAACCCAGCAGCCCGGCTGCGACGTTCAGTGAGGGGATGACACCGGTGGTGAGGTTGAGCTTGCACACTATGAAGTTGAAGACGATACTTAAACCAAAGGCCGTAGTTAGAGCTCTGAAAGTTATTTGCTTGGTCCATGGCGGCACTTGGGTGCCCCTGAAAGCTTCCTCTATAACAACCTTTTCGTCAACCTCTTCCCTTCTTGAAGGGCAAGTTCCAATGCCTTCATCTACTTCTTCTTGGGTTCTTCTCTCCATTGTTTCTCTCTGTTCGAATAGAGATAGAAGATAGAGCTGGTGATGATATATACAATATATATATATATAAAGATTGCAAGGCCTAGGAAATCCGAAAATACAATTCGAACGAAGAGATTTGTGTCAGTGTAGGATTCTGCTTGCTTTGCAATACCAACGTTAGACTACTTGAGAGACATCAGAGTCATTGTTTAAAACGAGTTGTGCCACCAGCAACAGAAAGTAGCCTGTACGGACGGTTGAGATATATACAGAAGAAAGACAAACCAAGAGGAAGTGTTGGGGTAGAACGAGGAAATCTTGCCACCCTTTTAGTCTTATAGTTGATTACATTGTGATATTGTTATTTATAAACAAATAATAATAATACTTTAATATCCCTTATGAAGAGATATTCGTAATTTATAATATTCAGTCATGGTAATTATAATTTAAATTATTACTATAATCCATGGCCAGAGACGCCGCATCGTCCTCAAGTCGGTTGTGTAGAGATACGGTATCTCCAAGATTACCGGATTTGATTGCATATTATAAATACACGAGAACATGCACAAAAATCTGCAGATTGGTAGTTAAGAATCAAGGATAGAAACCTTAAATCATACTTGTTTTGCTATATATTGTGTGATGAATAAGTTCCTCGATCAAGACAAGGTTGGAGCAATTGAACATATTTACAGGAATTTCACCTGTGAAAGGCTTGTTGCGTAGTAAACCATTCCTGAAGGCTGAAGCTATATCATAATCTTGGCAAGTGATGCAATGGATAAATGTCCGGTATGATTTATATTAATACTCTGCAATACAAAAGACACTATCTTTTTTCCATCTAGCAGTACCAAAAAATGAAAAGCTTTCACTTAATTTTGTACAACAATTTTAATCAAACATAATTTAAGCCACCAGTGTTTGAACCCTTAACAAGTACATGGTATGAAAGCTGAAAAGCACTATAAAGAGCATCATCATCAACTGTTAAAAGCCTCGTATGCAGTATATGACACAATCTCTCAGATCCATATGCAATGAAGTCGCAAGAAAGACCCCATGAATTTATTAATTTGGTATGCTCTGACATAACACAAGGTGCACTCCTAGGCGCTTCTTGAGGCTCAAATAAAGGCACAAGCAACCTTGATCCCGAGGAAATTTGTTCCGGTCTTCTCAATGATTTAGAACCCACGTTATCTGCAAATTCATGCAAGGGACAAAGAATACGTTAAACTAACAGAAAACAAAACCAAGGTGTTCTAAGTGGAAGAAGGAAAGAAACTGAGGGATTGGAAAGATAACCATCTCACTGATGCGTCATGAGTTACAGGATCTAAAAGAGTAGAAAGTTTTACAGTACTTACAGAAAGCTATATCACTAAGACCAGAGCTTGCCACAAACTATACCACTGAAGACAACAGCACCAAACCATTTGTTTGATACAAATCTGAAATCAATAAAATATCAATTTGTAAGTATAATAATGTCTTATCCTGGAAGCTGATAAACTTATCATCTTAAATTGAATATCGGTTGAATTAATCAGGTCCTTGTGCGGCAACAGTATTCTAAACTTTCAAACTCAAATTCAAACATGCAAGTGTTGACCTACCTGCCATCAAATTCAATGCCATTCAAGTTCAGTCAAATGAAGAACAGCTAAAAGATGCCATACCGCAAAAGATTATAAACTGAGCAATGGGAATAACAACCCACGTTGCTTCTTCATCATCAATCACTCAGTTTCCTATCACCTAGTCAACATAATCAAACGTAGTACAATCCAGAATCTGTACCAAGTAACTCTCATTCCAATCTATATCACCCGTATATGCCAACATATGCATATCTGTTAATGTAATATCACTTCAAAAGCTCAAAACAGGTATAACTGGAGTCTGAAGTTGTCAAGACTTGTGCATAAGTACTTGTATTTGATCAATTTACCAACCTGAAGTTCTACTTGTAAGAGAAATTCACTCAAGTCCATCATAAATAGTTTGTAACAGAATGTTACTAGATTGAAAACCTATATCAAAATTTTAGTAAGTTTGGTCATCCAGTATAAAAGTGGTTCATGAATTGTGGATATCCTTTCAGTTTTCCCACCTAAATTACCATTGAACCCTTCTCATGTAAATAACCCAGTTTTTCTCCATTTCTTTTTTTGCCGCTCACAAACAGAAAATAATACCACGTGATATACCACTTAACAGAAGCACAAGGCCCAAAACAAGCAAGTTACATACTTTCTATTGCAATCAGCACGACTTGATAAATTAACAGTCCATATCTGCCAAGCTAATTGTCCAGCTGCTGCAGCCAAAAACGCATAAAATGCCCACCCTAATCCATTTTTAAATCAAGAACAAGAAAGAAAATGAGACAAAGGTTATCATTAGCCAACTACAGTCAATGAATGTTAGGCATGTAAAGAAGACCATACCAATATCAGCATTAAATCCACTGAGAGCAAGACTACTTATACAGGCAATTCCAAATCCACTGATCCATATCCCAGTTGAATCTCCAAACCTCAAGGCAGTAGATTTAACGCCCACTTTCAAATCATCTTCTTTATCCTAAAATGGAATAATATCATTTTTAAGATATTGATGGAAGACTGTATTATGCAGATGAAATTAGAAGTAAAAGAGTATTTAAACTTGCAGCATAAAGATCTAAGTTAAGCTGTAGAGTACCTGATGAGCATATATTGTGTCATACACAAGGGTCCAAAATAATCCACCGGCATATAGTGGCAATACAATACTGGGGTCTAGACTTCCTTTAACTGCAGACCAACCCAATAAAGCTCCCCAATTAAATGTCAATCCTAAGTAGGCTTGCGGCTGCAACAAAAATCCAACAGAGATGTCAGTCCGTGAAACTCCTGACCAAATGCCAAAAAATTTATTAAAAAACCTTATGCATATATGATGAAAACAAAAAATATGTTAAAACAAAATTACCCAAAATGTCAATCTCTTCATGAGCGGATAGGAAAAGACTAGCAATAATGATGAAGCTCCCAGAACACGGCTGTAACAAATAATCAAGGAGGTGATTATTTCAAAAGATTGCAAAGGCTTGATTTAAATGCACATTTTAAGCTACAACTAGATTAAATCAAGCACTTAAAGAAATTAGTGCAACATTTAATCAGACATCAATAATGTGTCAGCAACAAAAGGATGATGCATTGATTGTCTATATGATGCCCCAACAGTCAAATGACTGATCCCTAGAAATACCCAAAGAGATACACAATTACACTGACCTCCTACCATGTCATTTTTTAGCAATACCTAAATATAATTCAGTAATCTGCTCATCACTAATCCCTATGGATTCACCACAATACAAAACAACCTTCCTCGATGCAGGAACAGGGTGGGCACCTTCAGCATGACAGGTATAACTGTGGATATAGTGTAGATAGAGTATGAGCCTCCAAGTTGGCATTGGAAATAAAGTTCAAGTTCATACCGGAACAATCAGTTGTATTCTGATGTCTAAATCTGCAATTAACTGCAGTACTCAACTCTGATTGAGAAGAGAAATAGGTACAGAAAAGTAAGGCACAGACAAACTTGGGCAACTCTGTCCTTGTTCAAAAATAATCACTCTAAGAAAGCGTGTCAGAAATAGCATCACTTACAGAATACAACTACAAGTCAGATAACCTTGTATATAGGCATAATCAGTCATTATTCTTTTTACTGTTGGCCACACAAACCTGTAATTGTTGAGCTGCAGGAGAATCCCTAGACCTAAAAGCAATTGAAAACCAAGAAAACAAAGCCCTTGAAATGGAGTCAAAAGACCACTTGCAACTGGTCTTAACTTTGTGCGGTCTACCTGCATCCAAAGTTCTTAGATTCATTCAAAAGATAGCACAGATATATATGGAAGTTTTAAGAAAAGATTCATCATGAACATATATTTATTGATCAATGATTCAAAAGCTGTTAGAAACATTAAAGATGCATCGTGTTGGCTAGTGTAGGGAGGTAGGAGTATCTTCCTATTAGCACGTCAAATCCCAAGAGATGCACTGATGGGGTATGTATATATCCATGTTTTACAATGTACAAAACAGAGATATTGATGTGAAAACAAATAAGTGAAATTATAACAAAATACAAATATGACAAAACCTTGGTGCCAATCAGTTGGGCTAGAAGGCCTCTTGAAAATCTAGCTACAACATAAATAGTCATTATCTAAGAAAACAAGCTGTACCATTTGTTTTATCTTTAGGTCTTTTTGAGTCTACCAACGACCAAGGGAGGGGGAAAAAATGAAAGTTTTACAAAGTGAGGATAATTGGATAAGCAAGAAGAACTAGGGATGGCGTCTACCATGTGCATGAATATGTATCAAGACTCGTTATAGTATAATCCCGATTCCTTCCACCGTAACCCAATGGTTACCAAAACTATATGATAGAAAGTTTAAATAGGATCAAGAAAGCATAGACAATGTGAACATTTCCAGTATCTATTCACAGAAAAATGAATAATCGCTCTTGCATATGCAAAGATATCTAGAAGTACACCTGGAAAAAATTAATCATCATTATTACCTTTATGTCGATATCTCTATCAAGGAGGTCATTTACGGTACACCCAGCACCCCTCAAAAGCAAAGCCCCACAACCAAATAGCATCATCATCTTAAAATCTGGTAGGTGACTTGGGGATGCTGCCAAGGAAATTGACCTAGAATGACAAATTAGACAGGTAAAACTTTCTTTCATCAATCTAAGCTAGAATCAATTTAAGAAATTAAGGAACTATAAGTAATGGAATGAAGAAACTAAAGTTGAAAGAAAACAACAAAAATAAAAACATAACAATCATACCACATACAAGGCCAAGCGAGCAACCAAGTACCAATGGGCTTATCTAGTCGAGCAAGGTGAGCATAAGGGCGAGTTTGTGTGGGCAAATACAAATCAATCCATGATGTTGACTCTTTTCCTTTTAATAATTCTCCTTTATCTTTATTCTCCTTGTTGTTTTCTGAGCTTGACAAAGTTGAAATTCCTCTAACAAACTTTAAATTTGAGTAATGGTGATTGTTATTTACAAAAACATCTTCAAACTTGGGAGGGAAATTTTGGTAAATTGAGGAAGAAGAACATGAAAAAGGATTAAAGTTTACAATGACACTGGCGTTATCTGAGGAGGGAGAGGTGGGTGTATGGATGAAGAGAGAGAGCGATGAGGTGACACATGGTTTAAGAAAACTCCTGCTACTACTATGACAAGTACGATATAATAAATGCGACAACATTTGTCATGAACTAAACTTTTTGAGCAGTGGTTCACACAAAGTTGCCACCAAAGCAATGCCACCTGAACTTCATTGCCGTTCTACCAGCACTGCCAAGAAGCAAGCAAGCAAAAAAGATTTACTTTTTATACATGTAAAACAGAAAAGAGCTCATCATTCAATTGAAAATGATGATGAGATTCTTAATCAGCACACCAGAGCTCAATTTGACCACGAAGAAGCTAGCAAGAATTTAAGGATTTAGTCAAACATAGAATAGTCTCAAATCACAATAAAAACAATCCAAAAATGGCATTCCCACAATGCAAAGGTAGGAATTAATATCATCATTCAACCAAATAAAACCTTATTCCTCATCATCTACTGAAACAGACATGAACATTCACATACATGACATGAATACTAATGTTAACAGTAACAAGTAAGAGAACCAGTAGCTGAAGTTAAACCCAACAAAAACTTTAAGCTTTATCCATTTCGTTGACTTTAAGCTTTATTGATATTAGGAATTGTAGATTAGCCTAGTCCCCGCGCAAGATAACATGCACAACTTGAAAAATGGTGACCAGAACTTTGCCGCATATTAGGTATAAGCAGAACTTTGCAACATATCAAGTATATATGCCCTACTATTTTCTTAATAACTTTGTTTCTAAACTTGCATCATATAATGAACATCTATAGTTTTTTTCTTTTTTAGGATTAAATAATAAATGTTAATCTACATCTTTAGCCATTTAAAGTTGACTTTTTGACTTCGAATCAAATTGGGAGTCGAATAAAAATTCTTTAGATTCTTTTCCCTTTTCTTAAAACTTAAAACTTTTCTCAAATCCAATCCAATCCGATCAAGCAGGAACCCCACATGGGAGTCTTATACTTTTTGACTTGGGAGATTGCATAAGGAGAGCACCCTTCTTCTACCTTGGTGATTGAGAAAAGACCAAGAAAATCCAAGAACATTAGTCACTTCTATGAATAGTACATACAGACTACAACATCAACAACGATCGCATAGCTAAAAAAACACAACACAACAACAGTAGAAAGCTTAATGGGTATGTTAGAAAATGAAGATTACAGCTAAAACCGAAGAAAAGGGAGAGACATTGGAAGCCCAAATCGAAGAACAAGATGTGAAATCTGTGAGAAGGTAACAAACTGTAAAAGAAGAAGAGGACGAGGAAGCAGAAGAAGAGAGACGGGAGGTTTACGTGGAAGAGCACCTACTAGATTGCGACAATTGAAGGTTGGAAGGAAGGAGGAGAAGGTCGGCAACGATGTAGCTCTAGCCATCGGCGGCAAATTCGATAAGATGATCCTATTTCACCTTATGTCTTTGCTCTTATGATAGAGGATGGAAGTCTTCAATAGAACTCTTTAAAGGATTATGGAGAGAAAAAAAATAAATTTAAATTTCATTCAAGGTGTAAAAAACTATAGATTACAATCCTCTGCTTTGTTGATGATCTCATCCTCCTCTCCATTGTTAATCGCATTTAATGAAAGCTCTAAAAATTTTCAACAATCTAAGATAAATCCAACAAAAACTTTAAGCTTTATCCATTTCGTTGAATTGAGATCCCTCATAATTAGGTAATATCCAGACAAGAAAGAAAAAGAATGAATGAAATGTTACAGACTTACCCTTTTGCAAGTTTACAGAAAAGAGGCGCAGTAGGACTGCTCCCTGTGAGCTCTTGCCGTTAGATAAATTATACGAAAAAACACATTATTAATAAGGTAGGGTTTAGGGTTTTGGATAAGTTTTAAGAAAAGGGTAAAGAATCTAAAGAATTTTTATTCGACTTCCAATTTCATTCGAAGTCAAATAGTCAATTTTAAATGGCTAAAGATGTAGATTAACATTTATTATTTAATCCTAAAAATAAAATTACACTATTAAAATAAATATTAATCGTAAAAATACTAATTAAATATAAAATATGTTTAAAAATATAGGAAAATTTTTGAATTACGTTAAATCTTCGGAGATATATTAATAAATAATAGTGGATTAATGACTATGTTTACAAGACAAACTGCATATAAAACTTTACAGAAATACTTCTAAATTATTAAATATTAATCATATTTGTGTCCTTTCTTCTTATTGTAATACATATTTATACATAAATGTAATGTAATTAAACCTTGAAGCTATTATCATGATATATGTAGAGAGAGAAAGAGAGAAATAAACCATGTCTCAATATAAGGTTTTATTTTTTTATAATTTTTTAATAATTAATTACATGACATTAAAAATTGCAATAAGTGTTGCTAGACCTACTACTATTTGAAAACAAAATTTCAACAATTTTGCTGACATTTGAGATCTAAAAATTTTAGTAATATTTAGCCTTACTTTTAATTAACATAATTAACGGAGAGGTTGTTTTAAAAGTAATTTGGTTTATATTAATGATATGATCATTATAACTATATAGTTAAATTAGTATTAATTTGTTTTAGATCAGGCTATCTATCGGCGGATTCAGTGATTAATCTCCTCGCTAATTTATAGGCATCTTATAGAATGGGACAAGTGGCTCAAAAATTTAAGGTTGTTCCATACTCAGTCAATAATCGAACCCTGACTGATTCTTAGAAACCAATAATTCATGTGTGTTTTGCAACCAGCTCCTGACCACGTAGAAAATTGTGTTTTTCATGTGAAGTGCAATCAGACTCTTTGGAATTTCAAGCTTTGAACTTTGTCTTTACTTCTGTCTTAATCCTAACTGTTGCACTACTGTATGCAGAACCAAACCCTGACCAAAAAAAAAGAAGGAAAAAGAAATGACAGGGATGGTTTCCGGTGAACACATCACTTTTTTTAATTGTTTTGTAGGTGAACTGTCTTTAGTCTACGTGAGCTCTTAGAAACTGTGCTCGTATACACTCTTTTGCTGACGGGTTAATTCTGGGTTTATAATACCAAAATGAAAAGATTATATCATCTGAACGTAATATGATCTCAATAGACTGTGCACTTGTTTATGATTTTATCTGACTGTAACAAAGGAATGTTGCAAGAAAAAATCACCTTGACGCTGTGTTTGGTTAACGTCTTCAACATACAGAGACGAGATGAAACGGAAATTTGGAGATAGAATAAAACAAGAAATAAAGACAGTGAACTGTTTGGTTGCTGTGGACAGAACAGAAAAAATTGTCTTCATCTTGAAGACAAAAATGTGTTTGATTGTAGTGGACAGAAAAAAAACAGTATTAATGACAAAAATACCACTGCAATATAATATATTAGAAAGATGTAATTCATTGATTATTTTATAATTGTATCAATATTTATTTGAAGTGTATTTGTAATTTGTGTATTACGATGAAATACAATTATAAATTAGAAATATTTATTAAAATACGAAACCTAAATATTAACTATCTTACAAGTTAATTATGTTTATATTAACTTGTAACTCTAATAAATTAATTATCTAATAATTATTATTATTATTATTATTATAAATTTTGTACCTATTATTATTAGTATTTTTTATTGTTATTATTTTTATTATGAATTTTATTATATGAAATTAATTATATTATTAATATTAATTATTGTTATTATTAATTATTATTATACATTTTGTAATAACAATAACAATTATTATTATTATTATTATTATTATTTATTGTAATTGCTATCGTCGACGACGACATTGTCATCATCATCACTATTATTATTATTATTATTAATTTATTATTATAAACATTATTTAGGACAAAATAATTTAATAAAATATCTAAACATTCATACAATTAATTACATAATAAGTTCAAATAACTCCGACAACCAAGAAATTCTAATACATAATAATTTAATTAAACATCTAAGCATTCATGGATTTGATTACATTGAAGCCTTAAATTTATCAAGAATGTCCCCAATAATAATTCCCACAACGACTCCAATGGATATTAGTAAAAATCTTTGACTCCATGTCATCTTTTGCTTTAAAGTTGCAACTTCATTTGGTTCTTCAGTTGGCACTGAAAATTGATGCGGTATTGGTGAGAGTTCATTGGCGGTTGGAACAATTTCTTCGTTTGGAAGATTGCGCCAATTTCGATTCATAGCATAAGCACTTTCTGCTTCAACCAAGGTCCGAAACCCCTTAAATCTAGCATTTGGAAAGCACATTTTCCCAACTTGTCTGAAATTCCTTTTCCCAACTTCAAAGGAAACAAACCACCAATTACATAAATGACACATTAGTCTCCTATACCAGAATCAGTTTCTAACATATAATCACATTGCATGTACATTTCACCGAGGTCATCTAAGTGCAGCTTGTAATTGCCATATCCCTAGCTCTCATAACGTAAGAATTCAGAATCGCAAAACCATTAAAGACTTGTTCAAATGAACTTCAAAAATATATTTCTGCTGACAAGTAACTGTGTTCACAAGCTAATAATGCAACCCATTCAACTCATTAACTGCACACTCCGACAAACCAAAATATTCAGAATGTAAAACAGGCATAAAGGTGTACTCTTTGTATTAAGCCTGCTCATCTCAACGGCTAGCATGTTCTCTAACGTACTTAGGAGAGCCAGTTTGAGTTCAAATAAATGACAACTTGTAAACTGGATTTATAAAACATGGTAGGAAGACAACTTGTCAAACATTCAACAGCTCCTATAATGCTCAAAAGTCATCGCTCATGTTTGAAGAAATGTCGTTTGTGATGATTATTTGTCTAATCTTTTGAAAAGTGAGCCGAATGAAAAGTTAAA
>JANVCL010000161.1:113597-127404 GCA_026546855.1 Erythroxylum incrassatum | reverse complement strand
AAAAGTGTCAAAACATCCCATCTTTTCCAAACAGAATCTTGAAATGTTTTTATCACCCTCAACATCAAGCAAGAAACAAAATTTGAATTAACCGTTGCTAGTTCTCTCTTCTTCATCATGAATTTCCAATCTTTGTACATCATCAGTAGTATAGTAGTTGTTTCCTTCTTTAAAAAAAGTGAACCAGTTTTCAATTACATATTGTGTAGACCATTATATCAAAATACATTAAAACAAAAGCTCTCGAAATGTAAAGTACAACCCATAAAATAGTGAACAAACCTGCCCAAGTGATTGCAGATAATCAAAAAGTCAAAGCTGAACAACTCGCCCTCTTAGCTTAACCACAACACATCAACGATCTGTAAAAACCCAGAAAGGGGAATGAGTAAACTGAAGGAAAGAACTCAAATTTGTTCACCAAATCCTAAAATTTAAGCAGATTACATGAAAATAAAATTATAGTCGGCGCTGCGGTGGCCACTTTTGTTTTTTAGGTTCTGGTTTCCACCGTATCTTATTACCATGTGGGAAGGAATTCGTACAAACTAGTAAACAAATCAGAAAAGATCAAAACAATAACAAAGAAATTAATAAGAGTGCATATCGTTTACAATACGTTTATAAATTGCCAAACTGTTAAAGATAGATCCCAGTCGTCGGGACTAGTTGCTCAAAAGCTGCACATCAAATCCTAGGCAGATATCGTGGTTTCCTATTTTCTTCCTTGGAAGTACTCAGTTTCAAAAACTTCATTAATTTCAGGATTTAATGAAGTGAAAGAACAACCCAGCACGAAGACTAAGAAGGAGCTCACAGTGTACCAGACAGAATGAAATATCAAGACTAGTGGTAGAGGGAGCGAGAAGGAGACCCAGAAAATCTCAAACACAATCAAGGAATCAAACATGGACAGCGAAACAAAAGGCAAAGAAGGGGAGAAAAATGAACAAAAAAAAATTACTTACCTGTGACTGTGGAGACGAACCAGAGGGAAGAAGAACACGAGAGATGGTTGTTTTGAGAGAGTGAATTTGTTAGGTTTCAGAAGATTATCGAGGTTATTTCTGTCATTTCGTTATGCGTTCTGTTTTTGTATATCCCAGAAGGAACAACAATTTCTTATTTTGTCAACACGAAGAACGAAACTTTTATGTCCCTGTCACTGTCCTGACCCGTGAAGACAGTAACCAAACAATACGTGAAAGCTATGTCTATTGCATTATAAAGAACCAAAAAGAGCAGCTGGGATAAACAAAGAACAGAATGAGGAAACAGTCGAGAAGACGAAAAAATGAAGAAGCGACCAAGAGAGAGCATGAAAAATAGGCATGAGATCGAAAAAGATGGAAGCTGGGGAAAAGATAAAAAGAAGAATGAATGCATATGAGAGGAGAATGGTGACAATATCTAACAGTGAGGAGATGAATCTAGCAGAAAGGACAAACAATATCACAAACAAACCCAGAACAGAACAATTACCCAGTTTATAATGAATCCATATAAGAAAATACCCATCTACTTTACAGAGAGAAGAGGTACCAGAATGAACAAGAAAGGATTTTTTTTCTTCAGCAATAGGATTCCACAGCCAAAAAGCTCCATCTAAGCCGGTAGTGTTTGGGTTCCGAAAAGACCAGGTCGTTTTGTTTCTAGTTATTGTTGACCATGATAGTATTAGATGGTGTTTCAGTTGTTAGATTTATGATCAGTAGGCAAATGCAAGCAAATAAACTTGGCTCATGTTCGTGGTGATGAAGCTTGTTCACATTTAAAGGCAGTGTATATCATCTGAAATTGGATATACATTTATAGGCACTTTACACGCTGCTTATCAAGAATTGTAATAAAAATTTATCATTGTACATTAAAAACATATTAATTTAATTTACTATTTACAAATACATCCATGTATATCTAGTTCAGTTTTAAATGACTGAAATTTAAATAAGAAAAATATCACCATGGATGTAAAATGCTAGCACAAAGGTATGCCCGCCAAGACTTTTAGGGAGGGGATGATGACGCTAAAGGATACATTGCCAACCATTTCAATGACTAACTTATGAAGCCGCTGCCCCCGCTGCTGCGTCCATTTGAACATGAAATGCATGGAGAGGGAGGTTTTTGTTCTTACTCATGAAAACAAGCTAGTTTCCTAAATAATGAAGTTGATCCGGTTATATCAACTTCAGAAACCGAAGGGTGAGTGTTTCCGGCTTCCGCCTTCTCCGTATTGTTCGTTCCATTTTCTCATCTCATTCATGCTCGAGGCATCAAATGCCACAGATGGACCCACCTGTAGACACCAAAGACATTATCAATGGTATAGGATTAGCAGTCTAGCCTCTCAGGAATGTCCAGATGTACTGAATGTGCATGAGAGGTAAAAAAACAAGTCAGGAAGTGAGCAGAAAGTTGTTTAGTTAACAGTTTCTCCAAATTCATTCTATTTGTCTGATAAGACATTATAATGATTAAGAACCAGGATTTTTCAAAAGAAATGAAATCCCAAAATTGGAAAGAATGTGATTTCATATCTATAAACCAGGTAATCCCCATCAAAATAAATTTCATATGCCCACTTTATTCAGGATGACTATATCTGCCTGATCCACTTCATGCTCGCATTTCCCTTGCATTATCTGCAGAATAACGATGGGACTCGAAAGAATTAAGCAAAGATATTACCTTTGCTTTTGATTGAATGAAATCATCAAATTTAAGCGGCCTTAAAGCTGGAGCTACATTACCCTTCCCTCCCTGTAGGTCAAAGTGATCAGATATAAACCAGAATGAAGAACCAGCAAATAGTTTCGACTATAGAATCATCTTAAGCTGCATAAAGTTGATGATGCCTACTAACACAGATGTTGTGAGCATGTTTATGCATACAATCTTCACTAGACTTAATGCCTTCTAAACACAGATGTTGTGAGCATGTTTACGCATACAATCTTCACTGGACTAAATGCCTTCTAAACACAGATGTTGTGAGCATGTTTATGCACAATCTTAACTAGACTGAATGTCATTCTTCCATGGTGGGAAGTGCGTCTGGCCCAATGTCTGAGGTACTTATGCAAGACCTTAACTTCAAGCAAACCTATGTTGTTTTAATGCACATGACTATATACTTGTTATGGTCCCGACTGCGAGTGTACACCTGTAAGGGGCCTGTAACAATACTGCTTTTATTCTTCAGGTTCCCAAGGCATATAAGAGATAACTTAAATATCCCATGGTGTCTGGAATAGCAATACTGTATTAGGTCATGCTAAGGGCCGATGAACTACTTCCAGACCAGTTTCAGACTACACGTCTTCCACTTATGGGAATCGAGTCAACATTGAACAGCATGGGCAGGAAATGGAAACGCACTCTACAGTCAGGTATACGAGATTTTTAAGGGAAAGGATAACTCCAAATGATATAACATTCATTCTATAATTTAATAGAGAAAAACTTTGACGACTCAATTCTCTCTCTCTCAATTGTAATTTTATCATATAGTTTCCATAAAAATACATCATGAAGTAGAAGCACAGAAAATCAAACATATATTCCTCACCGGTGAAATTTTGACACAACACAATATACAATGAAAAAAAAATTATATCCCTAAGAAGACGAACTTAAACCATCATAAGCTTTATTTAAATCCACAAGTTACCTTCATTTCTTCTTCAAGAAGTTCTTGAACTGGCTGATATGCTGCAGCAATGGAGAGATTCTGCAAGATAAAAGTGTGAAAAAGTAGAAACATAAACACTCAATCAAGTACCCTCACCATCAAGAAATTACCTTCAAATCACTTCCAGAATACCCATCAGTTGCATTTGCAAGTTTCTCAAACTCAAATTTAGGTTCCAAATTCTCATGTCCAAGAATTATCCTGAGAATCTTCAGGCGATTTTTGGCATCAGGTAGGTCCACATATATCCTTAACAGCAATTTATAGACCATAAGGAAAAATGTTAATTCCACTAACAAGAGAGACAAGAAGCTTCAACTCAGGGAAGAACATACGATTAAAAACCAAAATCAGATATATGTAAACTTTCGATGCAACTTTACCTTCTTGGCAAACGACGAATAACAGCATCATCAAGATCAAATGGCCTATTTGTGGCACCAAGGATTAGAATTCTTTGACTATCTTTTGATCTCAGTCCATCCCATGCAGCCATGAATTCATTTCTCATTCTTCTAGTGGCCTCGTGTTCAAAAGCACCACCTCGAGCACCTAGCAAACTGTCTACCTGAGTAGTAGAATCCAACATACAACATTATACTTACAGCAAATCCAACCATAATTCAATATCTTTACAAGCAAATATTGCTTAAAAAATTTAAGAGAACAAGAACCATGACTGCTTAAATTACCATGAACTAGGAAGGAATGGAAATGGACTTGCATTATTTATTACAATGAGAATACCGATGCTGAAGCAAATGTAGGAGATATTAGTACAGAGAAACAGATTTTCTATCTCATCAAGCAATTTGATAATATTGGCATCCTAAATTTCAGTACATTTTAAAATATTCGATCAAATGTTAATACAGAACTACAATCATTTTTCTTAATTTGCATCTAAATTGATAATTAAATACTGCAATAGAAAGAGAACTGACCTCATCAACAAATATAATAACAGGAGCCAGTCTGCTGGCAAAGGAGAAGAGAGCTTTTGTAAGTTTTTCAGCATCTCCAAACCACTGTCAAACAAATTGCAAAAACAATTAGCACATAATGAAAAAAAAGAAATTAAACTGCTCAAGCTCTTTCCAGATCACCACCAAATTGCCTAAGAAAATGTTCAGTCAAACTTCATTGCTTAATTGACGATTATCAAATGTTCATAAGCCATCAATTGAGGAGTGTGTGCAGATGCTGAATAGAAATTAAATGTGCCACTAACCTAATATCACCATATTCCTTGAGGTACACAGATTGACACATTCAGCAATAGTGCTAAAGGATTGGTGGAATTAAGACGTTAGTTCAAAACCCATTGCAGCTTTTGGTGGAAATTCTACAGTTCTAAATGGTAATATTTTGTTAGGAACCTAGACTTATAATACTGGAGTTCCTCTATATTATTACTATATATCCGTAAAATATTTATCACTACCGAATGGTAGTGCCTAACCAGAGCAGATTTGCTCCTCAGAAGATTGAATTCTTCTGCCACTCTTCTTACAAATATTCTCCCCTTCCCTCTCTCTTCTCTGCCTACCTCTTTATAGACCCCCCTTAGGTACATTCGGTTATGCCACCTCAGCTGTAACTAACTCCCTCTGGAATAACTCTCTCTCTCTCTCCCGAAGATCCTAACATATTTCCCCTCATATTTCAGGAAAAGAAAGTTGCGATGTTAACCCTTAAGAAATTTTACCATATTGAAATAACATAGGTCCGTTTTCATCTAAACAGGCAGAGCAAACCTTCATGACTAAAATGAGTTTTAGATTTGAAACAAAATATCAATATCAGATTTGTAATCTATTCCAATATGTTTAAAGTCATCCAAACTAAATGAACACATCATAACCAAATATAAAATGAAGTCATGAACAGCACAACTATAAAAGGCGTGGATATAGCCAAAGAACCGTATGAGTACATGCAACATCATTCAGTATACCTTTGATGTAAGAGTCGAACCAGTTATGCTAATGAAATTTGCCCCAGCCTCAGTGGCAAGAGCTTTGGCAATCATGGTTTTTCCAGTTCCAGGAGGCCCAAAAAGTAATATTCCTTTGCAAGGCTGGAACAAACTTCATACCATTATCCATTGAAAAAATTTCAAGGCAACACTGTAAATTTCAAATTCAGTCTATGAAAAAAATATTAATACCCGCAACAAATTTCCATGAGAAAACAGTTCTGGCCTCCTCATAGGAAGAATTACAAGCTCATTCAATGCCTTCTTCACTTCTTCGAGAGCACCTATATCATCGAATCTGACACCAATTTCACCAGGAGGTACCACAGCCGAAACAAAGTTGCTTTCATACTCATCCTTAGCAAGGTTCTGCTGATAATTTTAATCATTAGAAATACGTACAATGTGCAATGGTATGCAATTCTCATAAGCACTAAACCTTAGGGGCACTGTTTTCATCCAACTCCAAATATCGTAAGATAAGAGAACAACTTTTACACCAAGTGTAAATACATGCCTTTAGGTTTTGATTTGGCTTTTGTACTACGGTTTCTTGCTCCCTCAACCTCGCAATTGCAACTTCGAGGCTTCATGTTAAAAGAATAGCAATTAGCCTCAAGACTACAAAACTTAGTAATACCAATGGTATGAAGCACACACACCTTTCACGAGGCAAAGACAACCGATCCCCTTTTATGGATGGAAACAGACAATATGACAAGTAATGATTCTTAGCCCAGCCAACAACTTTTTCAGCCCCTGTCGACAAAGTTTCAACAGGTAATTTCATCTACAACCAGTGCAATGGAAAAGCACTACATTAAAACTAAAAAAATTTCCGCACTTCCAAATAATTTAGAGATTAGAAGTACTTTGGAATGCAAATGTTCTCCTTAAATCTTTGTTATATCATCCGAAAAATAATCGTCCTGGTAGTAAACATACAAATTCTCAACTTTAAATCCCTCCAACCCACTATTATTATTGGTAATTTGTAAATAGGAAATATTATTACCATAACTTTGAAAACTAAAATATTTCTTTTTTTTTACAATTAAAACCGGCAATTATCAGACTTCTAAACATACAATGCAGTCCAAACGTCAAAGTGATGAAGCACACCGAGGTAACTGTTTCCTTTATACTAAAAAAGGAAAAAAAAAACACAACTCACGTGATTAATAACAGAAAGAGGAACTTAGTTGTTACCCAGTTCTTCCTTTTATCTTTCTCAATATCTATGATTAGACATATGAAAATAGAAATATAGAACCAACAATATAAAGATGATATTTGGGAATTTTAATTTCTAGTTTTCTTACTTTGTCGAGTCAATATTACACCATCAGTACTTAGAAGCAACAGGTCCATGCATAACATATCATTTTCTTCTAGAACCTGCATTGTGGAACACAGACAGTTTAAAAAATAAAAATACGGAACCGGGTTATCAAATTGCCTGCTAAATGCAACAGTGATTGCCAAACCCACCCACACCAACAAAACTCTGGCAAACACCACCACAATCCAGATTAATGTTTAGCTTCTACCTTGTGTAGTTCATTCAGATTGCTCCTTCCTATCACAATTCTCCTGTCGTCTTCGATCTGTTTCTTAAATGTTTTAAGGAGTTCTTCCTCCTGTAAAAGCAACAAAGGATAGAAATGTCAGAAAAACCTCAAAATTATCTGGTTATCAAACAGAATGAAACCTGTGGTAGAATTCCAGCTGTCATATAGAAACAAACTCTATATAACTAATAATGAATCAGATATTACTCTTAATAAATATGAACCCAAACTGGTAATTGTTATCTTCCCAATTACCTACAGTTAGATACTTAGGTCCCCCCATGTTTTGAAAATGAAAAAAACTGGAAAAAAAACTTCAATCTAGTATCAAATTCTAATTTCCAGAGGCACAAAAAGAGCATCATGGACTGTATCTTCAAAATGATTGGATTGGGTAGAAAAACCTGAATAGCAGACCCATCACTCATATCAAAATTGGCTTATAGCTCCAATACCTTAAATCCTCACATAAATGGATAATGGTGCATTTAAGACATTAATCAGAATATATAGGATACGAATGTTTGAATTATACTTTACCAAACTACCTTTGGGGGATGTAAGCTCAAAACATTACAGAAGAGCTTGTTTAATTTATTATCATCAGATCTCTTTGTCATTTTAAGACCTTCTGTAAGGTGCTTCAAGGAGAGAGGCTGGAAGACAGAAGCATTGGAAATTTGCATCAGCTTAGAGAAATAAGAAAGACAGAGAAAGATGCAGTAGACAAACAAGGAAAGTAAATATCGTAAGTTATTGTCCATAATACATGAAATTTTTGAAGTTATTCAATACTCACCAGCTTAGCCAGACGACCAAAGTTTGGGAGTATCATTGTCTGTTCAACATCAGATACAAAAAGAAAAATTAGGAAAAGAGAGAAAGATATAATACTATGCATAGTTTATGCAAGGTCAAAAGAAATGCAAAGCCTTTCAACATAAGTAACTTTATCTTAATAAAAAATCTTGAACTTACAAAGTTTTCTTTCTCCTTCGACCCACTTTCAACTTTGTTTTGGCCACATATGAAAACAATAGGACCTGATACTTTATCCAACACTTCCTGCACCTTGTGGACAAACACCCTGTCATTTGACTCAGGAACCGCTTTAGACATCCACAGAGAGATATCTGGAAAATAGACAATAAGGGGGGACATTGAATGCAAAACCTGCACAGAAACAAAAACATTACAAATCACAAACAAGAAACATAGCTGATAGAGGATTTTATAGAGAATCCATACCTCTGACAATGCCTCCATAGCTATATAGCAATCCTCTGCTTCAGCATCAGGGTCATGCTCAATGTCTTTAACTATACACCCAAGAAGCAAATACCCTTTCTTATGAGATATGTAAAACAGATATATATAGTTTCAAATCCTATTCAACAACAAATATGTAGAATGCCAAAAAGTAGAGTAAAAGTTCATCACACAGGACCATATGAAAGTAATACGAGAGTAATCCAGGAGACAGGATCAGTGCCTTCAATCAAATACACCAAGAAACTCTGAGCAAGATTCTACTGTTTTTAGGTTCAACTTAAAAATAACAAGGCCACATTATCACAGGAGATTGCATCAAAAAGCCTTTTAGTATGTCACAGATTATTACAGGCACAACAGCAGATAAGGCAAGGTGAGTATCTCAGTAGTTTTTGATGCTTGAGTATTGTGTATTATTCTGCTCATTCTCATTAATTTCATCGAATGACTTAATCCCATGTAGTTACCAAAACCCTACAATTGTAAGAAGCGAAGGTACCATCTATCCAACAAACTGGGGCCTCCAAGGCCTGCTCCACAAGTTTTTCATCCTTATCTTCAATTGTTTCAGTCTTACTAGTTATATCCAATATAACCGCAGCTTGATCTCCATTCACTTCATATACCTCCCCACGTTGACCACTTGATAAGGGCCTGAGTTAAAAATCAACAATTAGTATGATCTGTGGTGGTTCTTATCACCAAAAAAATAAGTTCACAGGTCCAATGTCTTAGTTCATTGTGATAAGTTTCTTCCAAACTTCATTTATAAAGTTCAGTGAGATGCATTAGTTCAGTATTGCAAGTAAACATTCTGCACAAACATCCACAATAACATAGGTCTCCAGTTATCAAAGCAATTAAAGCACAAATAGAAGACATAAATTTCACAGAAGCTCTAACCCAAAGATAATAATTTCAAACAGAAGAATAGTAGTCTTACAATGCCTGCAAAAACTTAATGATTCACCATATCAAGATAAAACTCTCAAAAGCAAAATTACCAACCGGGCATAAGCAAACATTTCATGGAATGCAAGTTGAGGAACATCTGGATCATAATCAAGTTATAACAAGCAGCACCTAACACAAAGTACTGAACGTACCACATATCTATTGCCAGTCACAGAGAACAGAAGATTCACTCGCTCTATTAGCCATTAATAGATAGAACAAATTAGTCCCAATACATATAGTAAAGCAATACTGTCAAAAGAACCGGATTATTTTTACTAATAGTAAAAATGCTTATGAGGTGTTTCACTATATCCACTAAAAGGGAATAAGCAGGTTCCTTTGCGTGCATGAAACAAGAGGGTATAGAAAATATCAGAAGAAAACCCACCTTATTTCTCTGATTATATGTAATTTATACATGAGTATAATCTATTCTAATACTACTAAACTACTGGATTTTTTTGTACATACTAACTTATCCTATTTATAGTATATCTTATCTTATCTACTAGAAGATAATCTCCTAAGCTAACTAAACTTATCTAAGATAATTATCCAACACTCCCTCTCAAGTTGACGAATAGATATTTATCATTCCCAACTTGCTTAGAATTGTCTCGAATTTAGGCGTAGGCATTATCTTTGTGAAGATATCGGCTTCCTGTGCTTCAGTAGGGACATAGCATAGATCAATGGCCCCTTCTATTTCACATTTGATATAGCTCCTGTCAATTCTAATATGTTTTGTTCGATCATGTTGAATTGGATTCTTCACTATACTGATGGCTGATTTACTATCATTGAAAACTTTGGTGGGAGTGAAAGTAGTGATCTGTAGGTCCTGCATCAACCTCTCTAACCAAATAACTTCACAAATTCCTTGTGCAATTGCCCTAAACTCTGCTTCTGCACTGCTTCTTGCTACTACGGATTGCTTCTTGCTTCTCCATGTGACAAGATTCCCCCATAGTTTAGTACAATAACCAGATGTTGACTTACTGTCTTTAACACAACCAGCCCAATCCGCATCCATGAACCCTTCTATGCTTCTTTTCTCATTTTTCCGAAACATTAATCCTTTACCTGGACTGTCTTTGAGATATCTCAGAATACGGTTGATTACCTCTAAATGTCTTTGAGTTGGAGAGTGCATAAATTGGCTAACAATACTCACAGAATAAGCAATATTTGGTCTGGTTAGTGACAAATAGATAAATTTTCCTACTAACCTTTGGTATCTTCCTTTGTCAATAGGAGGATCTTTTTCATTGTTCTTAAATTTCCAGTTTCTCTCTAGTGGAGTTCCCATAGGTTTGCAACCCATCTTTCTTGTTTCCTCTAGTAAATCAAGATTGTATTTTCGTTGAGATATAAAAATACCTTGCTTACTTCTAGCAATCTCCATTCCAAGAAAGTGTCTTAATGCTCCGAGGTCTTTTACCCTAAATTCTAGCCTCAATTTTTGTTTAAGATCATTGATCTCACTAGTGTCATCGCTTGTGATTATAATATCGTCCACACACGCAATCAAGATGGATTCCTTTCCATTTTTCCACACTTCACAAACATTATGTGATCAACTTGTCCCTATTTGTATCCAAACCTACAAAGAGTGTCACTGAACCTCTTAAACCATGCTAGTGGAAACTGTTTGAGGCTGTTTAAGGATTTTTTTTTTATTTGTAAACTCTTCCCCTTTCTTCTTCGGTTTCAAAACCTGAGGGTATCGTCATATATATTTCCTCATTTAATGTACCATTTAGGAAGGCATTTTTAGTGTCAAGCTGATGGAGTTCCTAATCTAAATTTGCAGCCAATGATAGAAGGACTCTAATTGTATTCAACTTTGCAACTGGAGCAAATGTCTCCTCATAATCTATTCCATAGGTTTGTGTAAAGCCTTGAGCCACTAATCTAGCTTTATACCTTTCAATCTCTCCACCTGCCCTATACTTCATAGTGAACACCCACTTACTACCAACCACCTTTTTTCCTTCGAGTAGATCCACAATCTCTCAGGTTTCATTATCAAGTAAAGCTTTCATTTCTTGAAGTACAGCTTTCCACTTAGGTTCTTGGAATGCATCATGTACATTTCTTGGAATTCTTACACTGTCAAGCTTAGTAGTGAAAGCTTTAAACTTTGAAGATAACTTTAAGTAAGTCAAATAATTTGAAATAGGATATTTAGTACATGATCTTACCCCCTTTCATAGTGCAATTGGCACATCTAAGTCACTTACCATAGTCTCTCTAGTAGTCGGTTCCTAGTCCAATGATTGTCCTTATTGAGGCGCTTTAGGCCTTCGAGAATACACTAACGTTGGTTTTTCGAGAATTGGTTCTCCCACTGAATTGGACTGGAAAGTTTCAGGTTCAATGGTAGGAGTTTGCGGGTTTTGTGGGAAGGTTTGTGAGATAGGAAGTGATATGCGTGGATCCCAATAAATCTCTTCATGGGATATCTCCCTCTGAAGAGAGGTATTGGTGAAGTATGGTTCTTTTTCGAAAAAAAGACATCGTATGAAACAAAGAATTTGTTTGTAGAAGGTGAGAAACACTTATAACCCTTTTGAGTGGGAGAATACCCAACAAACACACATTTAATAGCTCATGGGTCAAGTTTGCTTCTATTGGGATGATTGTTGTGTACGAAAACATTACACCCAAAGACTTTAGGAGGAAGAGAATTAAGGAGCTTAATGTGAGAAAAATGTTCTAGAAGAACACCTAATTGGGTTCGAAATTGAAGAGTTTTTGAAGGAAGAAGATTTATCAAGTATGAGGCAGTTAAAATGGCTTCTCCCCGATAGGAATTTGGAACAAAGTTGGTAAACATCATAGATCGGGCTACCACTAAAAGATGACAATTCTTTCTCTCCGCTATCCCATTTTGTTGTGGGGTATAAGCATAAGAGCTCTAGTGAATAATCTCATTTTCACTGAGATATTGAATAAAATCAATTGAAAAATACTATCCCATTATCTGTATATACTACTTGCATAGAAGTTTGGAATACATTTTGGATGAGTTTGTGGAACTGTTTAAAGATATGATAGGCTTCAGATTTGTCTTGCATTAGATATACTCAGCATAATCTTGTATGATCATCAATGAAATTGATAAACCAACGAGTACCGGTTAGACTTGTAACTCTAACGGGACCCCCGATATCACTATGAATTAATTGGAAAGGTTTTAAGGGTATGTATTAGTGTATGGGATAAGTATTTTTGCTTTGTTTTGCAAGGACACATTGCTCACAATATAAAGAATAAGATCTTTATTGATGAAAAGGTTTGCATATAAGATTTTCAAATATGGGAAATTGGGATGACCAAGGCATTGATGCCATAACACAACATCAGAATTTGACATATCTGAAAGGGAAATCCTATGTGACGATTTGGATTCAGTAGGAGTACTCTTTCCTAAGAAGTAGTAAAGTCCATCTTTCTCCTCAATACTGCCAATCATCTTCCCCGAACACCAGTCCTAAAATTCACAATGAGATGGAAAGAACATCACAATATAGTCCATGTCCTTGATTAATTGACTGACAAATAGTAGATTATAAGTTAACTTAGGCACATAGAGAACAATATTTAATGTCAATTTTGGCAAACAAACTCTCCCTTGACCAATAGTTGATGATCCTTTTCCATCTGCGACGCAAACATTAACTTTCTGGTTACATGGCTCATATTTTTCAAAGACATTCAAAGACCCAGTCATGTGGTCTGATGCACTTGTGTCCACAATCCAGAGATCGTGACTTAGGGACTTTGATAATAATGATTGACACAGTTTACCTTTATGCACTAGTGTTGCAGTAGAGGTTTGTTGGTCATGTGAGCCTTTCTTAATTGTGATTTTTGTCTGATTCAAGAGTTGTTGAAGTAGTTCAATCTACTGGGGGGACAGGTTTAGCCCTGTGGATTTGCTAATATTTGATTCTGCTACATGTGTTGCTCCACATTTTTGCTGAACTCTTTGGCTTTTAGGTTTCCAATCTGGTGGTTTCCCATGTAATTTCCAGCAGGTCTCACGGGAGTAGTAGGGCTTATCACAGTGGTCACACCACTGCCTGTTCTTGGTTTCTTGCTCTCATGTTTGGTTAGTAGACTCCTTTCGAGAGTTTGCCATTAAAGCTGAGCCTTGAGAGGTTTGTTCAGAAGTGTGTGAGGTAAGCATGACCTTTTTCCTACTCTCTTCCTTACGAACCTTAGCAAACATTTCTCAGATTGATGGCAATGGTTTTAAACCGAGTAACCTTCCTCGCACTTCATCAAGTCCAACATTAAGTCCCTGCAAGAAATCAAAAACTCTCTCCT
>JANVCL010000161.1:83335-103813 GCA_026546855.1 Erythroxylum incrassatum | reverse complement strand
TAAATTATTTTTAATATAAATCACATAAAATAAAATAAAATATATTAAATAATTAATACTAATATTTTTATATAATTGGTAGGTTATCTCTCATTCAATCGATTATGGAAAGCTTGAATATATATATATTGCTCAACCCATTTGATGCTCCACAATAGAGCAACCAAAGTGGTAGAGAAATTAATGAAAAACGACCTTTGAGTTGCCTTACTAAAAATGCTAATATTGCAAAGGTTAAATGGACTAAGGTATGCTTACTTAAACTCGAAGCTAGACTCACAAATACAACCTATCGAGCTAGTTAACAAATGTTGTTGGCTAAGCATTTATGGAAAGTTGTTCTCGAATAGGCAATCTCTATGGACAAAATAGATTCAAACAACCCTCTTCAAGACAAGATCATTTGGCAAATTCTCTTTGCTTCAAATTCCTTTTGGACATGGAGGAAAGTACTCAAGCTTAAGGGGTGGATAAGAGACTTCATTCAAGCTAAATAGGTCATTGCAAGTCTATCTTCTTTTGGTACAACAATTGCCATTCCCTTGGTACATTGGATAGGTTTATTTCCCTAAGATCTATCACGGAAGAAATAAAATGGCAATCTAAGGTTGATATTGTGGTTCACAACAATTTCTGGAGATGGCCGAACAACTCATCTAGAGTTCTCCCTATTATAAGGAATGTTATGCCTTTGTACAATCCAAATAGCTCAAGTGAAGGTCAGTTCATCTGGACAGCCACAACTTCTAACAAATATTCCAACAAATCATTGCTTGCATTGCTTAGACCCCCAACTCCTCATCTTCCTAGGGTGAATTTGATGTGTTTTGATTACCGTATTCTAAAAGCAAGTTTCTCAACTTGGCGAGCCATCAAGCACATCTTAAACACAAGAGATAGACTCCATTATCTCAATCTACCCTATAGACATTGCATTCTCAGTAATTCAAACATTGAGTCGTACTTATCTACTTTTCAACTGCCCCCTATTGATTGTATGTCTGGAAATCCTACCTTTAGCTCTCTAACATATATTGTTCGACTTGAGGGATATTATTCATTGGGCACTCATCATTTTAACTTCAAGAATGTAACTCACACTTTTTTAACTGACTTTGAACTACTACATTCACACTATTTGGATCGAAATAAATAAAAAGAATTTTCAAACAACAGAACAAATGTCCCAAGGAACTACTCCATCGCTTAGTAGGTTGGATTTGTGAAGCATATATGTTAAGAATGTCAAGTTCCCGCTGAGCAATTCACTATCCTCCAACAGCAACATCTAAGTTAATTACCAGTAGAAGCTGTCTACCTTCATATGTATCTAAATTTATATGCATGGCTTATTGACGGTACTAGCCTTATTATTTTGTAACTCAGCATCTACACCTGGTCCTCCCTTGTCCTGAGGGATTGGTGCTGTTCTGTTCTTTTTTTGTACTTCTTTTTCTTTCGCAATACAAAAAAAGAAAAAAAGAACACCGTAGGATCCATACCATTGAAAGGAAAAATAGTTGACTTTGCTCGCATATCAAATAATACCCGAGAGCTCAACAATTACAGAGAAGGAAAAGAAATATCTAAATTAACAACCTTAAGATAGAAAATGAAGAAGAAAACATTGCATTGCTTGCTTGGCTAAGCAGTTCTAAACTTATAAGCATAATGTCAAACAAACATATAACGCTCCAATAAACCCCTGAAGCATAAGTAAAGGGATAACGATCTTCTATTCATTTCCCTTTTAAATTAGCACGTTAAGCCACAAGAAACAATGCATTGAAGAAAAAAATTATTGGCATACGAATTCCCCGTTTTCACGAATTAATATATAACAAGAAGATTACCGGAACTTCGACTCCTACACTTTTGTTCGACCCACAGACAATAAATACAGGAAAAGGATTCAAAATTTCTCAAACCCAGATGAGTAAAGACTAGTAAAAGAAAGACGAACCTTATTAAACCAGAAAATTCAAGCATTACTTGAGCTCATGAGTAGTTGTAAACAATGTTTGTAAAGCTTCTACTTTTGAATGAGAGAAGACACGGAGCTCTGCGTAACCGACTCGGGAACAGGCAAAGATTGTGGGCCGCTTGCTTTGTAGTGGGCAAGTGTTAAAAGTAAGAAACGGAGAAGGGATGGTAACGGGCGGACTAGGCCACAGGCCAGGCTCGAACTCACTTAAAAATTTTAAAAAATTACAAAAAAAACGTCTTTCCAACAAAACCATGTCATTGGCTTTGCAAATATCGAGTAGGCCGAGTCCAATTTTTATAAATCTGAACTCGAGGTACAGTCAAATCAGACCTTGCTCGGCCCAATCACTATCCCTAAGATAGAGGAAATTATGTGTTATACCAATCTGGTCACACTGTATGTTTCTCTTTCTGTTAAACACTTTTTTTCTCTCATGGCGGAGCTGGCAGCTGACAAACATGTCAAATACATCATATCTGTTGAAAAGGTTTTTATTCCTCTTTCATATTCTTCCATAAATTTCCGGATTTTGTTTTATTAAGTATTACAATCGAAATTACTCTGTTTTTGGATTGATTATTATGTTACTCCAGAGAAAGGATAGCTTTGAATCTGTGGTGATGGAGCACTTGAGAATGAATGGGGCGTATTGGGGTTTGACCACTTTGGATCTGCTTGGCAAACTAGATGCTGTAGATTCACAAGAAATAATTCAGTGGATCATGGAGTGCCAGCATGAATCTGGTTTGTCCATAAAGTTAAGACTTTTTTTGTTCGTTACATACACATTGTTTATGTGTAACTGGCTTGGCTATTGATATAGTTAAAAGTAGGAGACTTTGAACGTTGAATCAGAAGCTTGGTAAGCTCCAAAGCAAGTAAAATATTTCGGATTATTGTGACAAAAGTAGCTGACAGTGCATTCTGTAGGTGGATTTGCTGGTAATGTTGGACATGACCCCCACGTTCTGTATACTCTTAGTGCTGTTCAAGTTCTGGCCCTTTTTGACAAGTTAAATGTTCTTGACTATGATAAAGTTTCAAATTGTATCCTGGAACCACGTCTGGTTTTTTATTAAGTTTTTTGGTTTCTAATAAGGACTTCCAGCTATCACTTATTAATGCCAAAAGAGTATCTTATTTTCCTTTAAAATTCTTTTAATGGCAACTGCTCTTGTGTAATGCTTTTCATGAATTTAGTCCTTGAAAATATCCATGAGAATTCACTCCTTGATTGCATTTGGACTGTCGAAACATCTGGTCAAAAGGAAAATACATCAACATGACTGGTAATTTAAAATAAGAATCCTGAACTTCTATCCCGAACTTCTATCCCATGATTTCTTTACTTAGTTTTGAAGTCAGATATTGCTGGATTGCAAAATGATGATGGATCCTTTTCTGGTGACATATGGGGTGAAGTGGATACAAGGTATTCTTCCTGTATAATCTTTGTCTTCAAATCATCAGTTGTCATTCCGCTGTCCTAACATTGCTTAGGAATCTGATTTTCTTTGTAGGTTTTCTTACATTGCCATTTGTTGTCTTTCTCTATTACATTGTCTGGACAAAATAAATGTGGAGAAGGCTGTCAATTACATTGTAAGTTGCAAAAATGTCGATGGTGGCTTTGGATGTACTCCTGGTGGAGAGTCACATGCTGGACAAAGTATGTTTTACATATCCGTAGATTTCATATGAGATGTTTGTTGGTTGTCAAATCTCAACCCCCATTGTTGAACTACGGGCATAACTCTTGCTTTATTTTCCTGTTCCTATTTTATTTCAGTTCACTGTAAGGTCGTTCAGTTGTGATCTGAAATTCATGTTGATTCTAAGCTGCAAATAAGCCTCATTTTCCATTGCTGGTGTAAATCTTGTCCTCTTCATATGATTCAGTTATCCTTTTTAGTTGTCAACATGAGAAACATGAAATTGCACCAGCATTCATTAGAATCAACACCAGCATTCTTTATAATCAACAACTAATTCACATTTCCTTCTAAATCCACCCAGCTCAGATTTCAACCCAAAATCACCAGATTTACCAAGCACTTTCAGCTTATTGTTTCCATCTGAATACTTAAAATTTGAAACCTATCGATGTCATTTGGCCTAATCATTATGCATTTTTAATATGTGCATTATACTCATCATGCTCAATACGTGTGCAGTCTTCTGTTGCGTGGGTGCTCTAGCTCTTACTGGCTCTCTGCATCATGTTGATAAGGACCTTTTAGGATGGTGGCTATGTGAGCGGCAGGTGAAATCTGGAGGTTTTAATGGACGTCCTGAGAAACTTCCTGATGTGTGTATTTCCTTCAAAAATAAGTTTCTTTCTTTTGATGACATATCTTACAGGATCAACAACATGACTTGGTCTATATTTCTCTGATGTTTGTGTATACGATAATTATAGGTTTGCTACTCATGGTGGGTTCTTTCCAGCTTGATTATGATTGATAGAGTCCACTGGATTAACAAGGATAAGCTTGTTAAGTTCATCTTGAATTGTCAGGTTTGCATGAAATTGGTATATAACATCAGTTGCTGATCTTATTTCTCTAGAATCTTGATTTTTGACTACTGTTCATTTTCAGGATATAGAGAATGGTGGAATTTCTGACAGACCTGATGATGCTGTTGACATTTTCCACACTTATTTCGGAGTGGCTGGTATTGACAACATAGCTCTGCTTATATTTTAAGCTTGTGTCTCCATTTTTCCTCCATTCATATGACGTAGTTTTTCCAGAGATTGTCCTTATGTTTCAAATTGGGAGAAATTTATTCAGAAATTTGAACTTTGGACATGCCCTCAATACATAGATCATTTGTTTCCTTTCTACATGGACCGGAGATTTTTAAAGAATTTGCACTGTAATTGATCAATTATAGCAAATTTTGTGTCTTACTTTTCACTATCAGCATTATTTACTTTCCCTACTAGTGCTCTTCACTTGTCCTGCTTGAAAGTATGCAAATTCAAGTTTAAATGGTGGCTAGAAAACATTATATACATTTGTACGGTTAAAAGTTTGGCTCTGTATTGTCTTCACACATTCACTGGATACTTCATTCATTCTTAAGCGTCAGATTGCTAATCCATTGTGCGAGTTATTCGTACTGAGGGTTTAACTAAGGTAATGTTCCCCGAAGATAATAATGATGACTAGTTGCCTTCTGTACTTTTCTGTTGTTATGGCTTTTGCAGGACTTTCACTGCTCGAATATCAAGGTTTGAAGTCCATAGATCCAGCTTATGCTTTGCCTGTTGATGTTGTAAATAGGATTTTCATTAGCAGATGAATTTTCTCATCTTTCACAAGAACTACCAAATATTCTTCCAGTCCATACGTGTTTTGATATCTGATGGTTAAAGGTGCTGCTGCATGTTAACTCCAGGTGGTTGACAGAAGGCTTTGTAGACTAAATTCAATTAATTTCCTTATCATCCTTTTCCTTTTAATTTTCTAGCAACTCAGAAACTTGCATCAAAAGATCCATTTAAACTTTTTTATACACTAGAAAGCAGTTTTTATCGTTCTCTAATATTATTTTGTTCAAGTGCAAATTGAAATTCAGGATATGCACTTTGGTAAGGTTGGCAACTAAGGTCCAGATCTTCTAAAGCTTGAGTAAAATTTATCAAGTTTGTATAGACTTTAGTTAAATCAATGACATATTAATTAAAGTTTAGACTAACTTGTTATCTTTGGATTAAGAATGGCTCAACAAAGCTTGTAACTGGAATTGATGTTAAATTTTAGAGATTGAAACAAATCATGCTTAGAATTGTTAAAAGGGTAATACAAAACATTATATACAATTTAAAATTAATTTAAGTTTGAGATTTGAGTTAATTTATCAACTTTGAAATAAATCATGATATTAGACTGTCATAAAATCAGATAAATATTAAATAAAATTAAAGAATTTAAAATATGATTAAAATAAACCATCCTTATTTATTGAATAATTTAAATTTTAATTAAAAATTGATTGTTAAATAAAAATTGATTTATTTATTTTAACTTATAAAAATTTATTAATTTACAGAAATTAACCGATCAATAAATAAATTGATTAATTTTTAATAACAAGAGGAAAGTTAAATTTATAGTATCAAAAAATCAAATAACAAAAAATAATATATTTGAAACAGTAACTTTTTTGCTTAATTTTTGAAGTTCAATTAATCTATATATTTCTCTGTATGAAATTACAAATTTTGAAAATTTGATTTGAAATTAGCTTTTAATTTTATTTCCTTTTCATAGTCCTAAAATAGGACATTTGGATGCAATTTTATCCATTAAATTTTACCTTACTCTTTTTATTACGTAAAGTGAACAATATAAAATTGACAAAATACACACTTTTTAACTTTTTATTTCACACAATTAACATGTACCAAAAGTCGGTCATTCCCATAAAACTAAAGGAAAAAATGTATGAAAAGCTATCGTTAACACAAGAACTGCAAACCGAAGTAAATTACAGAAACTGGAAGCAGAATTATTCGTATCAACCTAATAATGAAAATCCATTCCACAGCTACAATGTTCCTCCCTATGGCTTCCAGAGAATGGTTGTCCCAGCAATCATTGAGGTCACAACATATGGATCCATGTTTGATGCTGGCCTTCTATCTTCAAAGTAACCTGCCAAAATAGCCAAGTTTAGGAGAGAATGAAAAACGCTGCTTGTGGTTACTGCTATAAAACTAGTTTCTGTAAGTTGGAATTTCAGAGAACTGCATTCGTGGCATGATGGAACCAGCCTGGAACTGACATATTGGAAGCAATATAATTTTGAGGAAATGCATGTGAAACAAGAAAGAATTGATGAATGTCACAAGTGATGAGAAAATTAAGCGAGTTAGATTTTTCATTGCTTAGCAGACTAGAACTCGTATCTGCACTTTCAAGCTTGCAGTTTGGCACCTAAAAAAAGGATGCATAAAACTGATTGTCCCTTTTTATCTATGTTAAGCACAGTCTCCATAAACAAACATCACTGAAATGATGAAATGAGTGAGCGATAACTGATATAGCTTCTGAGGAATGCATAATCAACTCGCTTTACCTTTTCCACTTTTCTCTGTGTCGCGACCAACACGAACGGACGCTCCTCTATTAGCAACACCCTGTAATTTTATCATAGGTAAATATAGAATTAGTAAGTAAAGTAATTGCACAAGACTGGGATAGAGATATATGCAAAGTTGAGAAATTTTCATATAAATGGACCTTGCTTCTTTTCCGTTCTGTAGAAATGGTAGCTGTTACTTACCCATGAGAAAGTATTGATATCAGCAGTTTCATGTCGACCTGTCAACCTTCTCTCATTTCCCTTTCCATAAGCAGCTATATGCTCCTTGTGACGCAGGCCTAGTTTCTCAATGGCCTTCTTGATGACGATAATTCCGCCATCATTTCTCATGGACTTGGTGCTGGTGCAGTATCAGACATTGAACTATCAGGAATTGCAGTTCATGCTTGTTCACAGTTCTAAAGAAGAATCCCAAGTGCCTAAGTATGAAACATGCTTCATTAATTGGGTGCCTGAGCCAAGCATACCTATAGTTGGTGTGAGCACCTGCGCCATTCCAATCACCCTGTATCGATAATGTCAAAGAAACATTAACAAGCAGCAGATTGACTTTCACCCAAAGGTAAATGTGACATTCATCATCTGATGTTTGACACAAATCAATCGTCTAATAAGAGGCAGTATAGTTTAAGGATTTAGATAATGGTTGAAAAGCAGTCCAAAAGAAGAACAAGAGGTCAATCATGGTGTTATCACAAACCTGGATCGGTTTTGGATCGAAGCTAAGGACGACACCAGCAATTTCAGTGATTCTCTGTTTGAACATGCAGAATTGGAGATTAGACATCATCAAAGGGAAATAAAAAGGGAAATAATGCAAACAAGCTGATGATAATCGTATAGGATTACCTCAAGAATATATCTAGCAATCCATAGTTCATCACCAGCAGAAATGCCAACTGCAGGGCCTACTTGAAATTCCCACTGCTCAACACAGCAATTCACATGTTATTAAGTAGATTAAATGAATGAAGAAATCTAGAAACAAGACCAAAGAGTACCTACCTGGCCAGGCATAACTTCACCATTGATACCGCTGATGTTGACACCAGCATACAAGCAAGCCTTGTAATGGGAATCCACTATGTCACGTCCAAAGGCTTTGTCAGCTCCCACTCCACAGTAATAGGGTCCCTGAATGGACACTCACCATATCTGTTATAGAGATCATGGTAGATTCTTTCCTATCTTGGAAACATATAAATCTCTGAGCCGAATGGAGCCCTTTTATCAAACAAAATCATAATCATTCGAACCTGGGGACCTGGGAAGCCACCAACTGGCCAGCCAATGGGCCACTTGACATCCTTCTGGAGAAGAGTGTACTCTTGTTCAATTCCATACCTGAGTTAAAAAAGATATTAATAAGTAGACAACTCCATTGCTGTTTTCTTGAAGGTAGAAGAAAGAGGATAGCAGAAATAAGACATAACAAGTTTTGACTTAAGCACTGGAACTACTGAAGATATTATGTCAAACACTTTAGATGCTATCCAAGATACAACAGAAGACGCCAGCCACGTAGCAGATTCACACAGTTATCAGAGAACGTGGATAGTTAAAGATTAAGAGCTGAGACTTACTAGTCCATATCTGTAAGTTTTATAAAGTACCGTAACTTAGTTCAGCTCATTATCACCATCATAGGGAAGTCCATACTACTGTTCTTTTGGTCAACAAAACCAAACTATTCATGTGAACATGATCAAGTGAATTAAAATTTGGCCTAATTACACATACTGAACTCTATGCTCGTATACTCTATGTAAAAATCAACTTTTTGTACCGGGGTACTAATGAACAACTAGAAGCTGACAATGATGTGTGTTTAAGTTTTCAGAAGACAACAGGTACGGTATTTACCATGTCATAACTTCTTAGTATTTATCCGATACACCTAACTCCTGGCAATTAGTCCCTGGAAGATACCAATAAAGAAAAAAAAATCTTTTTTTGAATATGACAGTATTTTCACTAAATTTTCAACTAATAAGCCAACGTCTGCAAAAACATTTTCATGCTTGTCTTGAAGATTGACAATAACCTAACCAGAAATGGACGCTTTGACTTTTTGAGTGGTTTAAGCAATTAATTTCAAGCAGAAACGTACAAGAAAACCCCCCACAAACAATAAATCGAATTTTTTAACAGATGTTGACTACAAAATGGTTGCTTATGAAACCAACCATTCCATAAGCAACCAAAATACTTGTCAGACAAATTTGGTTGATCAACAACGAATGCAAGACAAAACTATTGCTTTGCAAGAAATAACTATGAATTGGACAATCTACAGCAGTCAAACCAACAAGAAAGTTTGAACAGCAACTGGTCTCGAAAACAACTATGGAATCTGCGCTTAGTACGATGCAAAACTGTCATTAACGTCGTGTATTAGAAAAACAGCACTTCCAATGATGTTTTTCTCAAACCACGTTTCCTAGTACTGACTACGAGACAAAGGGTAGAAGAAGAATTTTCATGGACTTTTCAAACGATGTGAACATCAAAGATTTTCTTGAATTATAAGCCAAAGATTTTCTTTTTGAACCATTCCTATCCTAGAAAATGGTGACTATAAGATTCTCTAGTGTTTGTATCTTTCCTCTCTACTCCAGACTCTTTTTAAATTATCCCAAAAAACAAAAGGAAATAACCAATTTCTATATTCCTTAGATAACGACGGATCCGAGCGTGAGGTATTTAGAAAATCAAGAAATGCAGAGTTTATCTGTTTGATGTTGAAACAAGGCAACTGTTATAAAATAATACGCAATGATTTGTTCTTTAGTGAAGTTCCATTTACGAAAAGTCTCGTGAATGAGTGTGCATGTTCTTTAAGCGTTACTCTTGAGAATAGGAATGAATTTCACCTAACCACAAATTGTGAGGTGAACAAATCATATTGATTAAACAGCTTCTGTATGATGTTTTACCAGGGCTCCTCAGCGATGACATCAGGGTGGCTGAAAATCTTCGCAGCATTGAACCTCTTATTGGTGGGGATGGGTTCTCCGGCAGGAGTGTAGGCATCGCACATCACCTATATATAAATCATGATTGGTAAGGTTTGCTATTATTACGATTATTGCCAGAAAGAACTTGACTTGTAGCGCCTAGAAAAGTTTCGACTTTCCAACCGGAAATCACGAGAAGTCACGAGTCTAGAAGCTGACGAGTCAAAGATTACAAATTTACCAGGATGTTGTTTCCTCTTCTGAAGGGATCTTTGAAGATTGCTTGAGGGCTGCTCAAGTTACAAAATTTATCAGTAAATGCAATCACAAAAGATCAGCGAAACTGAACCCAAAATAAAGAAAAGAAGAAAAAAAACACGATACATACTACAAAATAACTTCACTGTCGTCTCCAGGGGCTTGGTCGGTGCTTGAACCGTCGTAGTTCCACTTGGGTAGCTTGGCAGGATCGCTTACAGGCCCCGGAAGGGTCTGTTAGAAATAGAAACAAAGTGGATCAAGCAATGATCAAGAAGGCAAAAACATTTGTACATATCAGAGCAAGAAAAGAGTATACTAAACCAACCCTGGCTTTGCTTCTCAAGTCCATCCCAGATCCACCAATCCTGCAGAAAAGAAGCAATACCCCATAACTCAAAAGCAAAAGAAAAGCAAAAAAGCTTGGTGGGTTTGGTAGTACTTAGATAAAAGATTACAACTTTACCATATATACTCGGCAATGATCTTATCAGTAGTGCCTGAGAGGTTAAGGTTGACGAGATCATTGAGAAGAGACATAACTGCTACACTCTCTATAAGGCTTATGGTCAACGAGACTGAGGCTAACGCAGGAAGAGAAGGAGCCACAGTCGGTTGAGGGGGTAGTGGGGGTTGGGTTACAACTTTCCAAAGTGTTTAAACTTTAAATAGAGAGGAAGTGTTGTGTTTGCACTTTGTACTTGTAGCCAGGCCCAGCTAATCTCCTACCCACCAATCCCAGTGGAGAAGGGATGATATTGTCACTACCTAATTTTCCAACATATGTGGAAAAATATTCCAAGCGGCAAAGTTGACTGAAATTAAGAAGAATATTCAATTTCAACCGCAATATGTGGTGGATACCATACAAACCACGCGGCCCACGGAATCTCTACATAAGCTCTAAATTTAAAATTAATATTAATATTTATGAATATATATAAAAAGGGATTTTAATAATTAAAATTTTTTAATTCAATCATTAAAAATTAAAATAGTTTAACTAATTTAAAAGCAAAAACCTTTAATTCAGTTTATCTTAATAGCATTTATATTTAAAAATATGTTAATTTAAATTTTTTTAATTCAGTTTATTTTAATAGCACTTATATTTAATTAATCAATTTTATAAATTAAAAATTTTCATTTAATTTTCTATTTCTTTAATTATAATTTAACTTTTTAGCCACTTTTTTATTTTTTAAAAATCTTTAATTTTGTTCTATTTTTATTATATATCAAGACTAGTTCAAATTGAAACCTTAAGACTATGTTTAATTGAATGTAAAGCTTTTAATATAATGAAATTATTTATAATGGAATAAAATGTAAATTGATATTGAATGTAAAGCTTTTAATAGAATGAAATTATTTATAATGGAATAAAATGTAAATTGATATATTATAAAATTGTTGTTTGAGAGAAATGAAAGAGTTCATAATATAATATAGTGAAATGTTGTTTAAAATAAGGGTTTATACTGTAATATAGTAAAAAGTTATTTACCAATTTACATTTCATCTTAAACCCTTAAATCAGAGATTTCTTATTTTTACTGTCTATAATAAAATGAGATATAACTTGAAACTCTCTCTCCTCTTCCATTTTATCTTATTCCGTTCCATTATCAACTATCGTCTCAACACAATCGAATCATGTTTCATTTCATTAATAAACTCCTAATTAAATGCAGCTTAAATCTTTTATTGTAGTGATTTAATTTTTATAACATTCTTTAAATTAATAGAATCTCAATATTTGGACAAGTTAATTATCTTACTGGACTTAAAAATCCAGAAGAAAAAAAAAGAATACTTGTCCATTATGCGACAATAATTATGGATTGGCTGAGGGCGTCATCCTACATAATCTTTAATATTTTTAATTTTAGAATTAATTTTCCATTTTTTTTTTCAAAATTTTGTGATAAGGACGTCCCTAAAAATTTGCAATCGATTTTATTTATGAAATTTAAATTATGAACTCATATTATTTTAAGAAGCTCAAAACATAATTATTAAGAAGAAAGTATAATAATTAAAAGCTAGTATTTAACAACATTTAAAGGGAATCAATTACATAATTAGTTCTTAATAATTATTATTAAATTAAAGATTTTATTATAAAAATAATGTTTTTGCTATTATATAAAAAAGAAGCTAATGGTCAAAACGAAATTAATTAATTAAAATAAATTAAACTGAAAAAGTTAAAATTAGACAAAAAATTTAGATAATTCAAGAATTTATACTTGAATAGATCAAAATTTTTTAACCATCGACAATAATAATGATGTGGAAGATAAAAAAGAAAATAGGTTCTGGTAGAGTAGAAGTCTGGATAGTTAATCAAACTCCACCACCAAAAATCGAATATTATTAGGAATAATTGTTTAAAAAATCTGTTTATCAATTATATAATCATAATTAAATTTTATAAAAAAACATACAAACTATTTAAAATATTATTTAAAATCTTAAATGAAATAAGCACAACACCCATCTTTTATCTTTTACCAATCATCCCTCATAAATCTGAAATCCCCAATTCAATCTAAATCAATCAAATAAAAAATTACGGTTCTACATCTGTTTGAAGATGAGGATAAAGATTTAGACGTGTTCTCCGCCTTTTTTCCGATTGTTTCTTCAGCCGTAAGAAGCCCCTACTTACCAACTCCACGACGCCCAAAAGCCTCTGAAAACAAGCACCATTTTAAGACCTTTCAAGTCACCAAGCTGGCTTAGTTAACGCTTAGGTAGCTGCCCCCGGGAGCACAGATAAGCCTGGATACAAAATTAAAGCACACGTTACCTTCAAAGTTATCATTGAAGAAAGGTACCAGAAAGAGGAGATAACTTTGCACCAAGCAATCCCATTCTATCACGAACTCGTGAATTAGAACTGATTCAGCATTTTTGCTAAAGCATTCATTCACACAGAAAGTTGGAAGATTTCATGGACTCTTAGATTCTTAGAATATTACGTCCCCTTTCTACTGCAATCGCCATTTTTCATAGGTTCCTCCAACTCCCAACAGTTGAAAACTCATAAAATTTGACAATGGCAAATGAAATAAGAAAAATGGATTAGGAATTGGTTGTTTAATTTATTAGTGATTTTACATTTGACATTTGATTATAAAAATTCAATTATATCATTTTGTTAAGTTGAGTGCAAGTGTAATGTCATTTAAAAGTTTAGTCTTGTGCTACTTCTTACTTTGGATATGTAGCTCTCGGTGATAATATAATTTATAAAACACGTATAATTCATGATTTTTTTTACTAATATCGCTAAGTTCTTGTATTAGCAATGGCAGCATTGGATAGTTCAAGTTTCTAATGTGAAAGAATAATGCACCAAATGTGTTGACGATTAGGTGACCAGTTTAATGAGTAGTACGACTCAACAAGCCAAGACAAAGCACTCAGATTCACTTCCCATGATTCCAGGGGCATAGTCTCCATTGACAATGTATCGTAGTTTTACTTTGTCTTCTAAACAGCTTTAAGTTATTACATGATCCTACATTTAGTAGCATACGTACCTTCAAGTACGAACCCATAAAGGTTCCAAAGAGAAAGGCCTGTCGTTCTGGTTATGGCCAGCAGGAGTCCCCTGAGGTGGTGCACGCACAGTTATGGGAAGAATCCACTCACTTTTGTCTCTGCCCTCTATCAAAAGAGGATGCTCATACCTGAGTGAGGAAGATCAGTAATCAGTATGCAATATGATCAAAATATTTGAAACTCAGAGAAGAAAATCACATAGTTGAGCATAAATATGCAAGTCACAAAGATTTAGGCACTTAAATGAAGAACCTTCCAGTCAAATCAATCACCAAATCAAGAAACATGGCAATGCTATCACAAAGGAATACCTTGTCCAGTCCACATTTTTTGGAGTTGTGAAAAATTCAAATCGTAAAGCCCACTTCACTGAGACATGGGGAGTGGAAAAGGACATGGGACCATCTGTAGGAATTGAGAAAAGAAAACTTGTCTGCACCAGATCTGCAACAATCTCATGGTGATCACTCTGCACCTGCAAGAATAACACAGCATAAAGGCTAATGTTGGATTGTACGGTACAAATGTCCAGTTACTAATCATCAATGAAACTAACCAGCAGAAAAGAGTAAAATAGACGGGGAAAAGGGTATGCCAAGAACATATCTAAATGCATAATTAAGGCTTGGCTTTTACTGTTCTCGCATTCCTACTAAATACAAGCTTATCACTCAAATGGACAGGAAGAACAGAATGGACAGCCAATAAACTAAGATGACATGTAACCCGATTTTGTTTATATATTATGTACTTCAAATACACAGACAAATCAATGAACACAAGTCAAGCTGTACGGATTAGATACCTACCTTTGTAATGGTAGGAGAATTCCGGCGAGAAGGGTGAACAGACTGTCGGTTAACGGTCTCTGAAGTTTCTAATGTTATTGAAACCTGCAGGATTGTAATACTTCTCAACATCAAAAGATCTTTAGAAAAAAACTCGCATAATACAAGTGAGTAATCCTTTGCTTCTTATATAGTTACCTCAAGGCATCTCCTAGTTCCTTCTTCATGAAAAAAAGTAAGAGTTCCACCTATCTGCCACTGGAAAAGGTAAGTATAACGAGAAGGTAGCTTGGGAAAAGATTGAGATTAGAGTCGAGAAAACAGACTAGAATAAAAACTGTTATTACCATATCACTGAAGTAATACGTGGATTCAGAGTTTTTTGGAGAAAATCTTAGCAAAACTTGATCATCCATCCTGATATTGTAAGACCTTCCTCGAATAAAGCCTTCTGCTGCAGAAAAAGAATTTTCAGCAGACTTAAAATGTCCGGAAGGTATTAAGAGATGTCAAAGGGTGGAATATCTTATATTTACATTCTGCAGGTTCGCTTGTTCTTGCAGCAGGTGCAGAGGATATTGCAGCACTATCATCCCAAGACTTCTGTCGCTGGCTTGGAGAGACAATGGCTACTGAATTGCCAGGTGATAAAGTACCTGTGTTGCACATATTAAATGGTTCAAAAAGCTTTTGTCAACATATAGCACAAGAAGCATTTATTGCTTCAGTAGGAAATGACAGTGATTTAAAACAACAAAACTAAGCAGGTGAAGCATATCGAGATAATTTAAAGAGGCAATTTCAGCTAATCACACCAGCATTAGAGTCGTGAGAAATCTCTGCCACAGACAGCCGAGGAAGTGTAAGGTTTGATGATAAACTTGGACGCCCTCCTTCAATGTTTGAAGCATTTTTACTTGAAGACCTTACTGCAAAAGATTGCTGGGATAACGAGCTTCCAAAATTCTTGTATATATTTTCTTTACTGGCATTGCAGGAAGAAACAGATAAAATTTCATCCCTTGAGCTGTCATACCCCTCATCAACTCCGTCGTCCAAATCATTTGCTCTAGTCTGTTTCAGAGAACCAACTGAATTTAATTTCGGAAGGTGACAGCAATTTATAGTTGCAAAGTAACAGTGTTAAAAAAATGATTCTCAAAGAACATATCAGGCGTGTAAAAACACAATCACTCATTTTAATCTGCAGAAGAGTAAAAACAGGGTGACAAATGCCTCACCCATTCAGAATCCCCATCCATTTCTTTCCAGTATAGATCCAACTGGATGGTAGTAACAGGAAGAATACCTGAAAAAGTACATAATAAATCTACTTATGTCATTAACAGATAAGGATTGAAATAGAAGTGTATGTCTTATGTCGCACAATGATGTTGCATGCAATAATAACACTATAATGGGATAATTCATGACTTTTGTATAAAATGCATGTTAGATTGCAAACCAAAGAGCAAATTCCTCAAAATTCCCTAAATTGCAACACCAAATAATAATTCTTTGCTTTTCTTTGAACCTTTAACTTCTTAAACTGCAACAAATAAGCCCAACATTTTCCGACACCACATTAATCGTCAAGCACAAGCCAAATCAGTATTAACAGCATCTTTGAAACAAACTAACTTCACAACTATTACTGTGTGGTTTCATGTCGGAAAAACTGAAGATCTGAGTTAAAAGTTGGCTAGGCTGGTCTTGAATTAGACCCAAAAAAAAAATTATAATAATATATGCATGTGGAGGCCCACCATATTTAACTGGAGAAATTAGCATTAGCAACAAATGATGTAATGATGGGAACTAATGATCATATAGTCATTACTTTTATTTCATAGAAAACTTTCAATTTACTAAAACTATTTTATTCAATGACAACAACTATCTACATCTTTCTTTTATCGTCTGTCTCCCTTACATACAACTTTGAACAACTTAATTTACATACCATCTTAATTATCATTGTCTGGTACTCATAAACGAACTTCCTGTCCCAAATCATCAAATCCTGACATGTGAGAAATTTAAGGCAAAGTAAAATGGATTCACACCACTCACCATCAGTTTGACCTTCTTCCATTAGTAGGCCATTACTCTTCTGGGTCACCCATACTTGCAATGGAATCCGAGCTTCCTGCAAGAATTTAAATCTTACACCAATAATATGACATGTCTGAATATTCTAAAGTGTAAGCCAATCCATTATAAGAAGATTAATTACTTTCCACAAACTTCACAAAGGGAATTAAGACTAACATACTTTGCTGGAGTAAACCAACCAAATGAGACTGAAAAGAAATATATGAAGATTTTTAATGTTAAGCAAGTTTACATATTTTGTATACGTACCATAAGCAATGTTTTCCTATAATAAACTCACCACTTACAAGCAACAAAAAATGAGAAATACAAGATGTGAATTGACGTAAATGTGCAAGAATGGACCATGATGTTTTAGTGAGGGCATTGATAAAGAGTCAGCCATGCTAGACTGTCTTTGGTTGTCCAGCGCTTGAATCTTACTTTAGAGTCTTTTATCTTATTTGGGGCCAATCAACGATCCTTGTATCTGAGTATCAGCAATTAAAAGTGGATCACTTGCCATTTCAGTTTTTACGAGCAATTCCACGATTACACAGAATATGCAGCAGCAATCTTTTAAAATTGGCATCCAGCTTTTTACAAATTAACAAAGTAACCCCATTGAGTATTGAGGATCGTGCAATCTTTAGCTTCCCTAGGATTGTTTATGGAATTCTACTAAGATATATGACACAAAAGAAACTTTAAGTGGAATGTCAAAAGCATAATGGCTTACACCGCACAAATGTAATGCATGATTCTCTGAACCAAATATGGGATTTAGCATAAATAAAACAAAACTAGTTAGCATTATGTTAAATGCAGAAGAAAGATGATAGCTTCTCACCAGATGTAGTGGCATCCTGATGACCATGGTTAGTAGCAGGAAAAAAAAGAAGGGATAGAAAGATTTTTATGCACCATCACAGCAAGATATTAGCAAACCCACCAGTCCAACAAGATTGCTTGAAGGTCCGTGAGAGTGTCTGCTTTCCATCAACCATCGTCCAGAAAAAGTACTCCGTATATAGTATAGATAGCGAATGGTAGCACCCCTGTAAGATGGAGGTATAATACCAGGAAGCACAGCTCGCACTAAATCTGTATATCAAGTAGTTTACTTTAGCCAATTACCTAAAATAGATGTTGCACAATATGGAAGTTATCATGTAGCACTATTCTGCTGATAAATAACTTGTATCATTTCATAAACTGAGCCACTTTATCAAAGCAAACTGAAAAACTAAGCTAACAGGACGAGTTTCAAGAGACAAGGTCTGGCATTGACAAGCTTCTCAAATATCATCAATCAGTTGGCCATGTAAGAGAGAAAATGATTGAGTGCAGAATCAAATAGCTTGATGTGACCAACAAGAATGGAAGTGTACGAAATTCTGGGTGGGTTTGAATGATGGGACTCAGCACTGTTGTCAAAAGACAACGCAGTAAGTCATACAACATAATTTTCCAAAAAAAGTCATACAGCATATCAACTGTTGCAAAACAACTTTGCTGGCCCAATTTTATCAATCATAAAGTTACCAGCCATACATTCAGCTTAAAGTATAGGGTTATCCACTCAAACCCAGAAAGCATATAATCACAATTAGCAATCATAAAATCAATAGGAACAACAATTATAGAAAGTGATCCATGTAACAACATATCTAAATATTCATAAACATTCACATAAAAGCAGAACCAGAACATACATGTTTTGGTGGCACTAGAGGACAGGATCTGATTAGAAACCATTGATGATGTCGAGCAGTCCATGAAAACGTATTCACCTAAAAGGTAATAAGCATGAATTGTTAAACCATGAAAACTTAAAGGTAGTTAAGAAAACATTTCTTTATCAGTTTGCACGTTTGTACGTCAATTTTCCAATATTACTAGTCTAATTGTGAAAAAGAGAAAAAGAAGTTTTTGGCTAATGTTATTAAAATCATTTGGTATGTTGGTGGAGAAAGGAATATTAAAGAGGGGAATAGAGGACCTATCAAACCGTCACAATCAACTTGTGAAAACTTCTGCTTTTCTTGGTGAACTGACTGATTATAATTATAAGCAAAATAACTTGATCATGAAGACTAGACTCTCTTTTAGGTTCTCTCTTTTGCAAATCTCTTCCTGAATATTGGCTACAACTAACCAATTTGCTTTCATCAATCACGTCCCGCATGAGCATAGCCTACACAATTTTGAAGCAAACAGCACAAAATTGACAAGCCTGACATTCTTTCAGTTTAAAAATTGCATCCTCAATACCCCCTTTTTTTGACAACTAGAAGAGAATAAGCAAGACGGTTTGATAATTTCAACAGCAAAGAACATTACACAAACCTCTTCTCTGTTTGGAGCTGGGTACCGGTTTCTGGGTAGCAAACCACTGAGTATCCAATTTCTCAATTCCTTTAATTTCAAAGCTAAGCCTTTCAATCAACAAGTTCAAGCCTTCAGTAGCACCATCACTAGGGTTGGATATCTCAATAGTAACCGAAACCGAATCGCCAGGTCTATACACATCTCTATCTGTTTGCAGCTTTAACGTTGGCTTCAGTTCACTTCTCAATCCATCAGAAGCATCATCAGTTTTGTTCCCAAATAATGAAAATCTTTTAGATCCCAACATTTTCTCCACTAATCAGTACAAATACTCACTTCTTGTGCAGCTTTATTTATAATAAAGATTCATTGTGTGTCAAGTCAATGGAGAATAACACGAGTTAAAGCTCAAACAACGATCACAAAATAACCCTGCAGAAAACAAAGCAAATAAAACTCAAAAACAAACATACATTGCGAGATTATCAGTGGTGAAAAGGAAATGAATCCTAGATCTCTACAGAACCAAAACAGCCAGCATTTCAGAGAAAGATCGATAAACATCGCGTCAAAATTTCACGAAAATTCTCACCCAAAATGAAAAGACACACCAAATTGAACAGGAAATGCGTGCCGTACGTCTGACGACGCAACTTTCGCCTTACACTCGAATACACGTGATTAATCCCAAAGAGGTGAGCATTAGAATTCTCATTGCATCATTTTGTTGCCGAGGCTGTGGTCGGAGAAAGTTGAAATAAGTTAAGACGGTGATCGTCACCGATCTGTAACAGTATCCGTTCAGGGGCTCCAGACTAAAGCTTATCAGTTATTACGTTATAGTTCCTTCTATTTTATTTTCGATTGACAAATTTTAGAGTATGATTTTGGGCTTCAGTTCTTTTTTTTTTCCTCGACTTGTCCTTGACCCGTAACAGACGTTGATGGGCTCCGTGCGTAGTGTTTCAACTTTCAATACAGTACTTTCTTAGTCCTTGAGGAGACGGTTTACCAGGTGAAAAAGGCTCTTCGGAGAGTCTTCACCAATCGGCATGTTCTCCAAGGTTTTTCCCCAAACCTTGAACTCGTTGGCATGCGTGGTGTTTAGGGTCGGCGACGATTCACATTGGACATTCGAATTTGATCAAAATTTGAGTTAAAATGATGCCATATTGGTCAAATGATTTACAATGTGCGTACGGCAATTTAAGATGTAAAGGAAACGAGAATAAATTTAAATGAGGAAATGAAAGGAAAGGAAAAGAAGTGAAATTTAATTTCCTTCGTTTGGATTAGAATTTCTTAAAATAAGTGAGAGGAAATAGAATTTCCATTGTTTGGATATATAGATGGAAAAGAATGGAAATTAGGTAAT
>JANVCL010000161.1:32213-44027 GCA_026546855.1 Erythroxylum incrassatum | reverse complement strand
GAGGGTCCAGCCAAACACCTATTTTTTCTTCAAAATAGCTTTTGCTGTAGGCAAAAGTGCTTTTGGACTCTCCAAAAACTGATCCAAACGGGGGCTTAGTTTGCATTGAAGATCTTGTAACAAACATGCAAACTAGGAATTCTCTAGCAATGATGCCAAACTTTAGTGTAGTCGTTGTCTACTCCTAAGTTTAATGCTAAATTCATGTAATAAAACAAATGTAATGTATGAAAGTAGGAATCATTCCCGCGAGGAATTCTAGTTTGTCAAATATTAAGAAAGAAATATTTAATGAAATTATAGTAAAGAAAAACAAAATCTTGTAAATAATGAAAAGAAAATTATCCACAAAGCAAACCTTGAACTACAATCACTTCCACCATTTTAAATTTTAAACCTTTTCTTTTAAATTCGAAATCGGGAGATTATAATTTCTAATGAGCATGCCTATACCTAATTTTTAAAAACACTCCTATCAGTTCTAGCTGTGTCTTATTTTATGGTGTTTTGATTTATTTAAGTTTTATATTTGCCAAGGAATATCCAAATACAACAGAAAAACTAAGGTGGCGTTTGATTTCTCTTCTATTTTTCTGCTGCGGTTTTTAGTTTTAGTTTTCTATTTTTGGCTTTTTTAATTAAAAAACAAAAACCTGTTTGATTGAAATTTCTAATATAAAACTAAAAATAAAAACACGTTTGATTGAGATTTGTAATAAAAATGTATTTGGTTTTATCCTCCTATTTCTATTTTTGTAACTATACTCTTATTTTAATAATTTCTAATATAATATATTGTATTTTTAAATTAATTAATTTTATTTTTAAATTAATTAGATTTTTCAAAATTTTATTAATATAAAGATTTATATACAATTTTAAAAATTAATAATTAAATTAAAAATTTTAAAAACCGCAACTTCACACGATAATAAAAAATTAAAAAATCAATCACTGATATGAAAACCGCAACTCCACACGGTAATAGAGATAGAAAACAAGAATATGTTGTTTTTCTGTCGAAGAAAACGTATCGTTAAAATTCAGAGAAAACGATATTTTCTTCTTTCTATAAAATCATTGTAATTTTTTATTTTCAGAAACAAATAATCGCAACAGAATTAAACAAACACGTTTTACTTAGTTGTTTATTTTTTACAAAAACGACAACAAAAAAACAAGAAACAAACGGAAACAAACAACCCTTAAACTTTAAGATATAATCAACAATTACACAAAATGCAAGGGAATTAATATTCAAAATAATCATCGTTAAGATTCATGCAAGGGAACCATGAATCTTTCTCATAGAGGAGCCCCGAGCGTCGTTGAGAGCGTAGAAACAATAGTTGGAGCACAAACAACCAAAGCTCCAATGAATCTAGCAGCAGTGATGTTAACGGTCATAGTTGCAGGAAGACGAGAAAGATCTCTAAAGAAGGAATTGTGGAGTATTTAGATTAAAAGACTATAAAAGTTGCAAAAAAACAAAGAATGGTAGTTATATGGGTTTGGAAAGAGATGAATGCTAATTACGTATTCTGCAAGGACGAAGGGGATAAGGTGTATGAATTGTTGTTTGAAGGAGATGAAAGAAGAGAGTTTGATTGATGGGGAGATTTATGCATAAAGAAAGGTTGGTTCTTTTTGATAGATTGAAGACATATGATTATGTAATACGAAGCATGTTGATATGGAAATATAATTTTTTGCAATAAGGAGGATCTTAAGATGGAGTTTATAACTTTTGAGTTATATTTTTTTGAAAAAGAAAATTAAAATAATTAAAGGAAAGGAAATTTACAAAGTCATCGGAAAGGGAAAACTCTTTATATACAACACAAGAAGAGTAGTTGAAGGAGTAAGCGAAGAAAAGGTGAGGACAAGTTTCCATATGAATGGAACACATTGGGCAAGAAGTATCCATGTGCATATAAGGAATACGATCAGCCGCGGATAATTTATTCTGAATAGCTAAATTTGAGTTATATTTTAGTTTCTTACGCATAATTGAAAAGGATGGATGAGTTTTGTAGATGGAGAAGACGTGTTTTTCTATTAGTCCAAATTATTCTAAGATATGTAAAAAATGGAAAATTTACAAGTTTGAGGGAGAGAAAGTGGAGATATCAGATCTGACAAGTACTTATAACAACCTAATTGTCTTTTCAAAATTAGAGTTTGATGATTAGGGATCTGCAAAATATTCTTAATTTCAAGTTTTTTTTTAAATTATATGGGCACCATTATGTCCCATGATACATACATGATAGTAGTGCTTGCTGACAAATTTTATAAAATAATAAATAAGTTTTGTTTCAACTATAATTATGTTAAATTTTATGTTATTTAAAATCAATTTCAAATGTTTAAAAAATATTAAGGATCAAATTAGACGTTTCAAAACATTAATTCTTAGGCTAAAAGTATATTTTAAACCTTAAGATTTACAACAAAATATATAACAGACCAGGACGTTTCAAAGTGTTTAAATTAAACATCAATATTTTCAGAACAGTTAAAACAAACCCTCAGTAGATGGAAAATTTAACGCGATTAACTTTTCATTAGTTAAATTCCATGCCAATGCTAATGTGATAGTATATTTTCTTATTTTTAAATAAAAATAGGTCCAATTATAACTCGAGAAGTGACACATACAACCTAAAACGTATAAATAGTGAGTCTCACTGTCACGTGGCTGTAGAATCCAGTTTTTAGTTAATTTAAAAAATTAATTATGTAAAATTGTTACTTTTTATTTAGAAAACATAAAACAATGTTATATCAACATTTACATAACATTTAACTAACAAGAATTTATCCTATCAAAATTTTCTTCCATTTGAACGCTTCAGAACATTACGAGTGAAGTTGTATTACGTTGATGTTCAATTTACACTTTTGGCCTTAATTATGATGAAAAAGTTAGAGGTTTAAATTGTACTTTTGACCTTTATAAGTCTTATAATTGATTTTTACTTTGTAATATTTTGTTATTCATTAATTTTAAATCCCCGAAATCTCATTGTACTTACAAATATATTTCATATTAAATTATAAACTATTAAGTTTTATTAAGATATTTCATTATATTCGTTTCAATTAACATGAGAATTTTCAAATTCAATAAATGTGATATAAAAAGAATTTGCTGTTAATTAATATAAAAGAACACTTAAGTTTACGTATTTAATATTTAAATTTTTTTGAAATATTTTATTACATGGAACAATCTGCTTATTTAAACCATTCATGCAAGCTGTTAATAGTAAAAATATAAAGATCACATATACCTAGTCTGAAGTCCAGCAATAAAGCGGAGTCTGGAGAAGCCTGATAGTACGCAGCCTTATCCTTACATAATAGAGAAGCTATTTCTGGTAGACCCATATGCAGATGTGACAATAAACGAATGATGCAGGTTAAAGAGTAAATAAGTAAAACTGTCACGCTAAAACATTAAGTAAATTAAATCACAATAAATACGTAACTAAATAAAAATAAAATATAACTTTGCTTTAAAAAATATTTTAAAACTAAAATATAACGAAATATATCACCTCTTTATCTATATCTAGACAAACATCAACATTAGATGAAAAGAGAGTAATAAAGCATTAAAAGACTCGACTTTGAATAATACAAAACATAAAAAAAAACACTTAGAAACATAAAATGTTTGAAGCCATAAGATCGTCAAGCATTAAAATTCAATTCTGACATAAACCCAACAATAAAATGCAAAGAGATTAACATAATAAAACCCAAAAAGTATTAAACACTAAATCAAAACAGCACAGACTGATTAATTAAGAACTATTCCCAAAACAAGAAGACTGCATAGAGGAAGTAAAAATATAAAGGTAATATAAATAAACCCTTAGTTTATGTTTTTTGTTTGTTTGTTGAAGAAATAGTTTATGTATTTAGTAGTTAAAAAATTTCTAAAATCTTTTATTATATGGAACGGTCTGCTTATTTAAATTTTAAAACATACATGCAAGCTGTCCTATAATTATTTCAATCGCATCGTTGGAATCTAAGACAACAACTCTTACGTTGCTATTTCACAAATGTGCTTTAATTTTTTTTTTCATTTTAAATGGATTTTTTCTATTTCGGTGATGCACATCCAAAACGACACAAGAGAGAAGTCGCATCCTCAAGTAAGTACTTCGATTGTACTAAAAACGCGGAAAAACCCTAACCAAAAACCCCGCATAACGCAATATAAGAAGCCAGCAGCTTCGCATCGCAGTTTTCATCTCTCCTCACTCTCTAAACCCTACAAAAATCTTGGTCACTAGGGTTTGAGAGGTCTCTCTCTCTTCTTCAGTTTCACTCGCATTTCTATTAAAAAAGGTCGTTAATCTGTTTCCATGGGCAAGGCTAGCAAGAAATCTGTAACCAAAGTAATACTCTTTTCTTTTTTAATTAATCTTTAGTTATGGTTCGGGTTTATTTGCTTGCTAATGATGCTTGAGGTCTTTCTTTTATTTAATGTTTTTATGGGCTTATGTTTAATTCTGTTGTGGTCTTGTAGGTTGATGCAGCTCCTGCTGTTACCCCTGCGCCAAAGCCTGCAAAGAAAGGTTTAACTATTGGAGTGTAATATGTTTTTTTATTAGTGTCATTGATTTTGTTATTTTTTTTTGAGTGTCATCTCTTGCTGTGGTTGGTTCTCTTGGATTTGAGGATATGTTGTCTGGCGTTTTCGCGGTGGGATTATACTTCTGCTCTATGGGTATTCCTGTTCAAATTCACAGAAATGGAGGAAAAGGAGTAGGAATAGGAGGCGGAGGCGGAGGCGGAGGGATGTTTTCTTGTAGATGTATGTTAGTTTTCGTGGTTCTTGATCTGTCTCTTTTAGGCATCCGTGTCCATCTTTTGAGTGAGCTCGGGACCTAGTTTGTTTCAGAATATGCACAAATGGACTTCTTTAAACTTGCATTTTTAAGAGAAATGCCTGTCATAATTAAGGATCTGTTTCCTTATAATCTTAAACCTGTATAGGAAGTAAGAACATTTCTCTTTGTTTAATGCATGTTACCAATTGCCAAGTTTTTCTGTCTTGTCTGGTTTTTCACTAGTAGATGGCCTTGAATACTTTCTGCAACTCAACTTGTTTCGAAAACATTTGGAATGAGATTGTGATTGAGTTAAGATTCTTTTCCTTTCTCAATTATCTTATAACTGGAGTTATGAGTTATAACTTTGAGATGTAGGTAAGAGAGGGCCTGAAGAATCCGCAGAGAAAGCTGTAAATGCCAAGAAGCAGAAGACTTGTGAAGTAGTAAAACAAGTCATTCAGAAGGAGAAAATTCAAGTGAAAACTCAGAAAAAGAAAAAAGAGGTGTCTAGTAGTTCTGATGACTCTGAAGAGGAACTGGAGGTAATTTCCTTATACTTGCTGTTGTTTGTTATTTATTATGGTTCTTCCTGACATGTCCACAGTATCACATGTTGATGTTATAACTTTGTTTACATTTCTATGAATGATGAATTTTTGTTGTGTATATGCCTATATCCATTTACTGATTAACAGCTAACGCAATGATTAGGTAAAAGTTGTCCCAAAGAAGGGAGCAAAGAAAGCAAAACCACCTGTTAAAGAAAGCAGTAGTGAGGAGTCATCCTCAGATGATGTGAGTAGTTGGCATTTACATTTTCTTTACCCAGATTCTAATCTTATTACTAATGTGGCTTAAGTGTATGCAGGAGCCCCCTGCCAAAACTTCTGTTCCTTTGAAGAAAAAGCAAGTGGCAGCTAAAAATGGTTCAGTTGCCACTCCTACTAAGAAAAGCAAGGTTGATAGCAGTAGTTCAGATTCTTCAGATGATGAATCTGATGAAGAGGAGGTGATTATTTCCATAAGACAATTGTGTGTTCTTTGTAATGCTTATTGGCTTTTCTCATGAAGTTAAACACATTGAAAGAGTTATGAGCTGCATTCTGACTTTGTTTTGTTGTAGGATCCTAAGAGCAAAAAATTTCCAGTAGCTAAGAATGGCCAACTAAAGAAGAAAGTGGAGTCAAGTGAAGACTCAGACAGTTCTTCAGATGAGGAAGCTGTGAGTTTTATCTTTGCTGAATTTTTTTATTACTATATAAGATTAATATGCAAGCGTTTTCTTATTTTGAGAATTTGAGCTAATACTTTGAGGTTATGTGCAGCAAAAAGCTACCAAAGTAACATCTAAACAGAGTAACTCTGTGGTTTCTGCTGCTAAAAGTGGTAACAAGTCAGGTGATAGTTCAGAAGATGAAAGCTCAGATACAGATTCGGAAGATGTGAGTACAGGAATGGCATATATGATGTTGAATTCTTGTAACTCAGCCTTGTATTTATGCTAAGATATAGCTGAAATGGATGAATATATCTTTAGACGATGCTTACTTGCCTTAATCATATTTCAAATATGTGGAAAATGATTTGCCATTTTTCTACAAGCTTTTCCTTTTGGTCTTGAAGTTGATACTTTTGCAATGTATTATGCTGAATCTTCAACGGATCTTTGTGTAGGAGACTCCTGTAAAGGCATCTGCACCCAAGGTTGTTCCTGGTCAGGCAACAAAGAAAAAGGTTGAGTCAAGTGATAGCACTGAAGATAGTGATTCTGAGGAATCATCGGGCGAAGATGAGGTTTTATATTCTTTCTCTAATCTCATCAAGGTTTAAATTACAGATTGCATAGCAGTTGCGGGTTATTGGGGTCATTGCTGGCAATGTGGGCACAATTAGAGCCTCTGTGGTCCTTAACAACCACAATTTGTGGTGTCGGAGCGGACTGTAATGCCAACTCCCAATTCTAGTTTCCTGGCCAAACTCTTGTTTCTAATTTGTTTATCCGTCAATTAGTTCAAATTAGTTCGTTGTAGCCTTTCCCATGAATGATCACATTACCTGTTTCCTATATTTATTTTTTGAAGGGTGTCTCTGCAAAGGTTGCTAAGAAGGTTCCTGCAGTGGCTCCAAAAAATAAAGCTGTTTCAAGTGATAGCTCTGATGAATCCTCTGAGGAAGAAAAGGTGCGACCTCATTTATTACTGAAATTTAATCAATGAATTTGAGTATTTGACTCATATCCAAGCTTGGTGATAATGTTCCATAATTGATTTACTAGGTCTATGAGGTTGCTGAATTCGAATTGTTTTAATCTTTTTGTCTAGGTTGTACCTTCCAAGGCTCCTATTGGTAAGACAGTTCAAACTAATGACAAAAATAAAACTGAACCAAGCGACAGCTCTGATGAAAGTGATTCTGATGAATCCTCAGATGAAGATGAGGTGACTGTCTTTATCTGTTCAGATAGTTAATTATTTGTTTCATTTTTATTTAAACTGGAAAATTATTAAATTACTTATTGAATGCAGACCTTTTCCGTTTGCCTAGTAGACTGTATTTTAATCACAGTTCTTGTTTCAGGCTGCAACCAAAGTTGCTGCAGTGGCTGCTGCTAAAGTTCAATCATTGAAGAAGAGCAACAAGGATGAGAGTACAGAAAGTGACTCAGATGAGTCTAATGATGACGATGATGTGAGACTGTTGCTCTAGTTTATCCTAGCTGTATTACTAAGTTTTTTGATTCACATAATGGATGTGTACTGAGTTTTGGTTAATAACGTTGTTTAGGCTCTTTTATAGCCATTGCAGTTTGTACTTTGGACTCACGATGTGCTATCTTTTAATTATTAACTTCTTGTCGCTTTTCTTTTACTGGTTTGAAAAGATTATCATCTTCTCAAACAAAGGACTCAAATAAGGTTAAACATTTTCCCTGTTTTACTTTTTCATTTTGTATGTGCCTTGGTTTTTGTTGACCTGTACATTTCATATATCATGTTATCTTCTGGAAGTAATCTATATGTATTTTGGGCATTGAACAATAATGATTAGGTTCAAGCCTGAAAACCAGTATTTCGTTTTTTTATGGCTCTTTTGCTTTCTTTTACTTGTAGTTGGCAATTGCTTGAGGATGAAAATGATGAAACATAGTTGTCTGCTTTTGGCTCATGTGGGTTTCAATTCCTTTGTCTGTTACAGAAAATGAAGGATAGTGATGAAGATGATAGTGAGGATGAGAGTTCTGAAGATGAGCAACCTAAAAATAAGAAGGTAAAAATTTGTTAGTTTTTTTTTTGCTTATAATGTTATTTTAATTACTTGTATGACCTGCAATTCGCATAAATTTTCCTCAGGTGAAGGTAGCTGATAAAAAGGAAAGTAGTAGTGAGGAGAGCTCTGATGATACTTCCAGTGAGGAGGAAGATAGCGAGGATGAAAAATCTGCTAAGACTCCAAAGAAAAAAGTAATAATCAATTGTTATACTTATTGGTTGGTTTTTGAAATATTTTTGCATTGAACTATCTTTTTCTGGATCACAAGATATATTAATATTATGCAGTGGAGTTAATACACTAAAAGCTCGTATGACTTCTTTTGTAAGACATATATACTTAATTTAAAAAGTTGATCTTGTCATAGGGGAATTGGCAATGACATTATCAATCAACAAAGTTCCCAGATGGTTGATTGATTCTTGTATAATCTTGAGTGGGTGTTGAACTTTTGTTTAACTATCCTGTTGTTTTTTGTTTTTCTGATATTTACATGAGTCTTGTGGATTCAATATGGGATCCTATGGAACTAATCTTGGCACATTTAAGCATCTGGTCTTTTTTGTGCTGCTCATTAATTAACAGAAGTTACTTTTTGAAGCAGGATGCTGATGTGGAAATGGTTGGTCTTGATTCGATGAGAAAACCTGTAAGGCTATATGTTTTTCCCTTTTAGTTTTTAATTTATTCTGAAATGCTTTTTCTAAAGCTCTTTTGTTATATCTTTGGCAGTCCAAAACTCCTGTTTCTTCTGAGGATGGGCCAAAGACTATATTTGTCAACAACTTACCATTTCAAGTTGAACGAGCTGATGTGTATGTTTCTTGAGCCACCTGTGAATACAAACATTTGTAAGGTAATCTCATGTGTTTATGCCATCAGGGAAAGTTTCTTCCAAGATGTTGGGGAAGTTGTTGATGTTCGTCTTGCTCTCGATGCTGAGCAGAGATTCAGAGGTTTTGGACATGTTGAGTTTGCCACAAGTGAAGCAGCACAGAAAGTGAGGGTTCTTTTCTTTCTTGCTTTTTCTGGTATATGTTAGTGCATGTCAGTATTTTATGCTTGGGTTTGAAAGTGTCCCATTGTTTCTCTTTTATACCTCGTATCTATGTAGACCTCCTCTATAAGTATATTAGACTTTTGCAATTATTGCAAATATGATCACTGATATTATCAATTTGCTAGTGTTACTTTTGTTTTGGTGTAGTGTGCAAATATGCATCGAGACTTATGTTCATTAATAAATTGATTGTTTATTTTTGTGTTTCCCAGGCGCTTGAATTGAATGGTCAAAGATTGATGGGCCGGGAACTGAGATTAGATATGGCTCGTGAACGGGGTGATAGAGGTTCATATACTCCATATAGCGGGTATTGCTTTTTACAAGCCCTTGTGGGATATCCTAGTGCATTTTTAAGTTGTTCCTGATAGATTCTTTGTTTGCAGGAAAGACAACTCTTTTAGGAAAGCTGAGAGGAGTCAGCCTCAAAAAATTTATGTTAGGGGCTTTGATAGATCTCTTGGGGAGGATGAGGTGATTGTTTATTTCATATTGTTTACTTTTTCCTTGATTTCCAAGTTTGGAAGGTTTACTCAATAAATTTTGAAACACTTGTTGCAGATTAGGGGCTCCCTCCAGGAGCTTTTTGGAAGCTGCGGAGATATCATGAGAATATCTATCCCAACAGATTATGAGTCTGGTGCCATTAAAGGGTTAGTGTATATGTTTTCTTGTTTGCATTTCTTTAACAGAAAAGAAAATGGAATTGCGCTCCATTCTGTTTTTTTATCATGGACATATAATTTATAACTGGGATTGAAGATGATTGAACACTTCCAAGTTAACATGTATATAAAGATTTTGGTGAATATAGTGCATGCTGGGATAGCTTTGATAAGACTTTATTCCTACCTTTTATTTTTTAATGCATTGCATACTTGCATTACATATTGCACCATGTGTCATAATTAAATACGCCAGGTGTATCAATTTAGTGATGAGAATGCACCTTAGTGAAGAAAAGAGAAGGTTTCCTTCACTCACTCGTAATTATCCTGTTTTGTGGAATTAAATTTTATGCTCTGCTTTCTTGATACTGATTGATCATGTTTTACAGCATGGCTTATATTGATTTCAATGATGCTGATGGTTTCAACAAAGCTTTAGAGCTTAGTGGTAGTCAACTTGGAGATCAGTATCTAACTGTGGAAGAGGCAAGACCAAGGAATGATAACCGTGACAGTGGTCGAGGTGGAGGCCGAGATAGCGGTGGAAGGAGAGGCGGTAGAGATGGCGGTGGCAGATTTGGCGGTAGAGATGGCGGTGGCAGATTTGGCGGTAGAGATGGCAGTGGCGGATTTGGCGGCAGAGGTCGCGGAGCTAGAGGTGGTGGTGGAAGAGGACGTGGAACACCTAATAAACCTAGTTTCACTGCAGCTGCGACAGGTAACTATACATTTTCTATGTTAATCACCAGCTGCTAAAGAGAAATGAATGGTACAGAGAGGCAAATTTATTTTCACGTCTAGTTTTGACACATTTAATGGAGAAAAATGTAGGGTAGATCCTTGATTATGTGTTTGTATCAGGTGGTTTTGATATAAAAAATGCATTTTATGTTTCTAAACAGTAGCTGAATCAGGTTATGATTAGCATCTTCTGTTGAGGGGATTTGTCTTGATTTTCCAAATTGAGGTGGACGGCAGGAGCTTAGTAAAAACTTGCACAACTTTCCTAGTCAAATTGACAAGAAGATAGTGATTTTGCTTTTGGTGTTCTGATGAAGATTGTGCCAATAAACTCTGTTATTAAATGTTTTGTTGACTTGCTTTGATTTCGGTATTCATTCATTCATATTTGCCCCAATGCAATGCAGGTAAGAAGACAACTTTTAAAGATGATGATGAGTGAAAGCAAGAAGAAATAATGGAGTAGCATTATTGTCTCTGGTAATATGTATCACTGATAAGGTTTTGTTTGTATCACCAAATTATGTGTTGGGGAATTTCTTTAATATCAAGCAACTAATGATCTGGTACTATCAATGAGTTTCCATATTAAGTAGTGTTCATCTCCAATCATTCCTTCATTGGCTTGGCTTGATAGGATTTGTTGATCGTTATCCTTTAAAGACAGGGATTAGTTACAATACAAGTATGTGTTAGCTAAACAGAAAAAGCAAAAAGTGCGGATTTGATATACGACTTCAATGGACCCAAAAGAGTTATTAAGTTTTTATTCATATGTGATATTAATTTAATATTTTTTGAATAATTAGAGTTTGTTAAATTACGTTTTATTAAAATTGAGCAAACCTAAACATTTTAAACTATTAAAAATTACGATTTGTTAAAACAATTTGAATAATTAGTGTTTATTACAGTTGAATTAAGAAAAATTATACTTTATTAAAAACTAAGCAAAATTAAAAAATATATTTAAATTTTTTTTGAAACAAAAATGGATTTAAATTTAATACATAAGTTTTATTGTATTACGTAGGGATGGCAAAAAGCTCCGCCCCGATGGGGATCCGATATTTCTCGACTCGAACGGGGCGGGTATGGGGGCACATTTTGCCCCGAATAAACGGGGTAGGGAATGAGAATTTTTTCCCATTTATATTCGGGGCGGGGATGGAGATTATAGTCTCCATCCCCAATGGGGACCCGACCCGTATAATGTTAGGGT
>JANVCL010000161.1:0-29683 GCA_026546855.1 Erythroxylum incrassatum | reverse complement strand
ATATTAATATAATAATAATCATTCTTCTTTTCTAACCGATTATTATAATAATAATAATAATATTTTTTCTTGTTCGTCGATATATTCGTTCGCAGGCTCTCGTTATGGATAGTGTAATTAAATTTGTTTTAAATAGTGTAAATTTAATTCATTCGCCTGTTTATCTTTGTATATAATGTGCCGACTTTTCTGCGCCGGTAACTCGCAGATTCTTTTGTAATTGATTTGAAGTTAAAATTCCAAAACCAAATCCTTTGATTTGATGGTATAATTTGTAATCTCTCCCACACTCGTCGACCATGGCTTCGCCGTCGCCGGAGTCTATCCTCCTCGAAGACTTCGGTCAAAAAGTTGACCTAACACGGCGGATCAGGGAAGTTCTCCTGAATTATCCCGAAGGCACGACGGTCCTCAAGGAACTCATCCAGAACGCCGACGACGCCGGCGCCACCGTTGTCAGCCTCTGCCTAGACCGTCGCCTCCACGATTCTAACTCTCTCTTGTCTCCTTCACTCGCTCAGTGGCAAGGGTCCTCTCTCTTGGCTTTCAATGACGCAGTCTTTACGGAGGAGGATTTCGTTAGCATTTCTCGAATCGGCGGCAGTGCCAAACACGGCCAGGCGTGGAAGACCGGCAGGTTCGGCGTCGGTTTCAATTCGGTTTACCATTTAACCGATTTGCCTTCGTTCGTGAGCGGTAACTACGTAGTACTCTTTGATCCTCAAGGCAGCCATCTTCCTAATGTCTCGTCGTCGAATCCTGGCAAGAGAATCGATTACGTTTCCACGTCAGCAATTTCGTTCTACGAGGACCAGTTCTCTCCTTACGTCGCGTTTGGTTGTGATATGAGGACTCCGTTCGCCGGAACTCTGTTCCGTTTTCCTCTGAGAAACGCAACTCAGGCAGCTACGAGCAAGCTTTCAAGACAGGCCTACTCAGACGACGACATTTTGGCAATGCTTGGTCAGTTGTATCAAGAAGGAGTTCTATCTCTACTGTTTCTCAAAAGCGTGGTCTCTATAGAAATGTATGTGTGGGATGCGGGTGGGCTCAAGCCGAGGAAGCTTTACTCTTGCGGTGTCAATTCCTTGAATGAAGATGTTGTTTGGCACAGACAGGCGCTTTTGAGAATGTCGGGAAGAACGCTGAACTTCGATACTCGGGAGAGTGAGACTGATGCTTACTTGGTGGAGTTTGTGAGAGAATCATCGGTTGTTGAGAGTAACATTGAGAGGAAAATTGATAGATTTTATATAGTGCAAAGTATGGCTCCATCAAACAGTAGAATTGCTTCCTTTGCTGCAACTGCTTGTAAAGAGTATGATATTCACCTACTGCCTTGGGCATCTGTAGCAGCTTGTCTTTCCGATGTAAGTTGATTGCTTGCTTACTATTATTTTTCATACACTTGAACGTTTGTCGTCTTTACTGAATTCATATTTGTATAATAAGTAATGAAATTGATCTCGTAACTGTTTTCTTGTTTGGTGTGTCACTTAGTGATGTTGGTATCAAATTAACAATTGTACTATCGTATAGTTTTTAAACTGCCCCATTTTGCAACAAATTTCAATAAGTTCGAAATTTGGTTAGCTGCAAACCACTACACTTCTTTATCATTTGGTTAGCTGCAAACCACCATGCTTCTTTACCACATTAAAGTAATTGTTGCATTTCACTTGGCTTTTTCATACCTGAAAGGTTTGATTTTCTTGGTTTTATGATACTGGATCACTGCTTTGCTAAGTCCAATGTTGGTAAGCCTTCATGACATTGTGTGGTTTTGGTATGCGTTACATTTTCCCCCAAATTTCTTATGGTTCTTGATTTTAGGTTTTTGTTTTAAATATTGGTTGAGTAAAGGATCCAGTTGAAATTAGGTAGTCTCCCTTCATCTTCTACAATACATGAACAAGTTTGGAAGGACTAGCATGATGACATTAGGAGGATCTCACGTTGTGTGGAATAATGACTAGGAGCATTAATATTTTAGGTAGTAGATGATACAGTGTCATTATATATTGAGGCTAGTTTCTTCATAGGAAAGTCAGTAAATATCTGGATCTGAAATTTGTGGAAGCAATCATTCAATCTGACTCAAATTTATGAATTGGTGTTGTGTTTACTATTGGTCATTTGCCCAAACAGGCCAAGTCCAATTATACAGTCCTGATCATAGGGTTAAACCACAAAAAGAAATTTATTGCCTGTTACTGTTCTGCACAACCAAAAGTTAGCAAAATACTCCTATGCTTAATGTAAAGAGAATGTTACCCTTCTCTTGTGCGAAAATAACATAAGATTTCCAACTTTGTGTTTCTTAAGTTAGTTTTGCACTTTACAGTTTTGCATTTTAATTGACAGCATCATATTTTACTTTCTCAATTTCTTAGTTTGTAATTCTGCATCATATGTTCTTGTGAAGGTTTTTCTTTGTAGGAGTACGATTTGTTGTTGTCACATTTTTTTAATCCATATGATTTGTCGTGGTCCCTTTTTTTAATCAATTATCTTTTAACTCATTTCAACATTATATTGTGTTAGACTCTTAACTTTTAACAGTTAACTAAAATGAATATCTTACTGATTTGCGACACTGACATTTTATTATTGAATCAGTTCTCAGGAAATTTATCTTTCCAAATTCAAATTGGTTTTTACATTCTAATAGACATCCATGTTGTTTGATGTGCCTATATCCAGGTTGAGATGAAGGCTTATACTTTGTTTATCTGTTTGTTTAGTTTCTTCCTTGTCTGCTTTAGATAAATAAATCCGGTGTCTGTTCCAACGTATTGTCAGCAGAATGATGATCTGAAGCTTGGACAAGCATTTTGCTTTCTTCCTTTACCTGTAAGAACCGGATTGAATGTGCAAATTAATGGATACTTTGAGGTTTCATCCAATCGTCGAGGTATTTGGTATGGAGCTGACATGGACAGGAGTGGTAAAATTCGTTCCATCTGGAATAGGCTTCTTTTGGAAGATGTTGTTGCTTCCAACTTCAGATATTTGCTTTTTGGTTTGCAAGGGTTGGTAGGAGCAACAGATTCTTATTACACTTTATTCCCAAGTGGATCTTTTGAAGATCCATGGAGCATTTTAGTGGAGAATATATACAAAAATGTTTGTGATGCACCTGTATTGCATTCAGAGCTTGAGGGAGGTAAATGGGTGGCACCAGTCCAGGCCTTTATTCATGATGAGGAGTTCAACAGAAGCAAGGAACTTAGCGAGGCCTTACTGCAGCTAGGGATGCCTATTGTTCACTTGCCCAATGGCTTGCTTAATATGTTTTTGAAATATGCTTCAGGTTTTCAGAAGAGAGTGGTAACTCCTGATACAGTACGTCACTTTCTTAGGGACTGCAAATCTGTTATGACATTGAGTAAATCTTACAAACTGGTGTTATTGGAATACTGTCTTGAAGACTTGATTGATTCTGATGTTGGTGCATATTTAAACAACCTGCCTTTGCTTCCTCTTGCAAACGGTGATTTTGGTTCATTATCTGAAGCCTCAAAGGGGGTTTCTTATTTCATTTGCAATGACTTGGAGTACATGCTGCTTGAGCAAATATCTAATAGGATAGTTGATCGTGATATCCCCATTAATATACTAGAGAGACTTTCTGCTGTCGCAGAATCATCAAGAGCAAATATTATGGTGTTTAGTATTGAGTACTTCATTAAGTTATTCCCTAGATTTGTTCCCACTGACTGGAGACATAAAACCAAGGTTTCGTATAACCCAGATTCTTGTCATAATCATCCAACTTTCTCATGGTTTGTTCTATTCTGGCAATATCTTCGATGCCATTGTGAAAAGCTATCGGCATTTGGTGATTGGCCTATTTTACCTTCTACATCGGGCCATATGTACAGACCTTCTAGACAGTCCAAACTGATCGATGCCCATAAACTGCCTGCTTCAATCCAAGAGACACTCTCTAAGATTGGATGCAAAATGCTCGATCCCACTTATGGAGTTGACCATTCAGATTTGTCCCTTTATGTCTCTGATGCTAATTACGCAGGTGTTCTGGAGTCAATTTTGGATGTCTTGTCATCCAATGGTGGTAAAATGCAACCTTTGTTTGAGAATTTGAAAGTTGAAGAGAAGGACGAACTTCGATCATTTCTTTTTGATCCAAGATGGTACATGGGGGATTGTGTTGATGGTTCGAAGATAGGAATTTGCAAACTGCTACCCATTTTTAAGGTTTATAGTGGGGGATCTGTTCAAGGTGTTAATTTTTCTGATCTGGAGAATCCTGAGAAGTATTTACCACCTTTAGATGTTCCTGAAAATCTTCTGGGTTGTCGATTTGTCTTGAGCTCTTCAAATAATGAAGAACATTTATTGTTGAGATATTATGGAATTGAGAGAATGGGGAGGGGACGTTTCTACAAGGAACATGTGTTCAATAATATTGTCGAGTTGCAACCTGAAGTTCGTAATGGCATTATGCTTTCTGTTTTGCAGAATTTGCCACAATTATCTATCGAAGATACATCTTTCAGGAGCTGCTTGAGAAACTTGGAATTTGTGCCAACCTTAAGTGGTGATTTAAAGTGTCCTGAAGCACTGTATGATCCTCGCAATGAAGAATTATGTGCTTTATTAGATGACTCTGAGAGCTTCCCGTTTGGTGCTTTCCAAGAACCGGACATTTTGGACATGTTACTTGGGTTAGGCCTTAAGACATCTGTTTCTCCAGAGACAATCATAGAAAGTGCTTGGCAAATAGAAAGATTAATGCGTGATGATCAATACAAAGCCCATTCTAGAGGTCAAGTGCTTCTTTCCTACTTAGAGGTAAATGCAATGAAGTGGTCACAAGACCAGTTAAATGACAATCAAGGAACTGTGAACAGAATTTTTTCACGTGCTACAACTGCTTTTAGGCCTCGTAAGTTGAAATCTGATGTTGAAAAATTTTGGAATGATATGCGGATGATAAGCTGGTGCCCAGTACTGGTTTCTGCTCCATTTCAAACTATTCCATGGCCCACTGTGTCTTCCACAGTTGCTCCTCCTAAGCTTGTAAGACTACAAACAGATTTGTGGCTTGTTTCTGCTAGCATGCGAATACTTGATGGGGACTGTGTTTCTACTGCATTATCATATAATCTTGGATGGTTATCTCCTCCTGGAGGAAGTGTCATTGCGGCTCAATTACTTGAACTTGGAAAAAACAATGAGATTGTCTATGATCAGATATTGCGACAGGAATTAGCCTTGGCAATGCCAAGAATATACTCAATTATGGTGAGTCTTGTTGGTTCAGACGAGATGGACATTGTAAAGGCTGTTCTTGAGGGGTCTCGTTGGATTTGGGTGGGAGATGGATTTGCTACGGTGGATGAGGTTGTTCTTAATGGTCCTTTGCATTTGGCTCCTTATGTACGTGTTATACCCATAGATCTTGCAGTTTTTAAAGACTTTTTCTTGGAGCTTGGTGTTCGAGAATATTTTAAACCGATTGATTATGTTGATATATTGGGTCGAATGGCTTTTAGAAAAGGTTCATCTCCTCTGGATGCTCAGGAAATTAGGGCAGCCATACTCATTGTTCAGCATTTGGCTGAAGCTCCACTTCAAGAACAACAGGTCAAGGTCTATCTACCAGATGTTTCAGGAAGACTTTTCCTTTCTAGTGATTTAGTTTATAATGATGCTCCATGGTTACTTGGCTCAGATGACCCTGATGGCATATTTGCTAGTGCGTCTACCAGTGTGGCCTTGAATGCAAAGAAAGCAGTTCAGAAGTTTGTCCACGGGAATATTTCTAACGAAGTTGCTGAAAAGCTTGGCGTCTGCTCACTTCGTAGAATGTTGCTTGCTGAGAGTGCTGATTCCATGAATTTGAGTCTTTCTGGTGCTGCTGAAGCATTTGGGCAGCATGAAGCTTTGACCACTAGACTTAAACATATACTTGAGATGTATGCAGATGGACCAGGAATTCTTTTTGAGCTTGTTCAAAATGCAGAGGATGCTGGAGCTACAGAGGTGACTTTTCTATTAGATAATACTCAATATGGGACTTCTTCTGTTCTATCACCTGAAATGGCAGATTGGCAAGGGGCTGCTTTATATTGTTTCAATGACTCTGTCTTCAGTCCACAGGATCTTTATGCAATCTCACGTATTGGTCAAGAAAGCAAGCTAGAAAAACCTTTTGCAATCGGAAGATTCGGGCTTGGATTTAATTGTGTATATCATTTTACTGACCTTCCTATGTTCGTTTCTGGGGAAAATATTGTTATGTTTGATCCTCATGCATGTAATTTGCCTGGCATCTCCCCTTCTCACCCTGGCTTACGGATAAAGTATGTGGGTAGGAAAATTTTGGAACAATTTCCTGATCAGTTTTCCCCATTCTTACACTTTGGCTGTGACATGCAACACCCGTTTGAGGGTACACTTTTTCGTTTTCCCCTCAGAAGCTCTGCTGTTGCCCAGCGTAGTCAGATTAAGAAACAAGGATATGCACGTGAAGATGTTTTGTCTCTGTTTACATCCTTTTCTGGGGTGGTCTGTGACACTTTGCTTTTCCTCCGGAATGTGAAACGCATTTCCATTTTTGTGAAGGAAGGAAACAGTAGTAACATGCAGCTTCTACATCGTGTTCAACGAAATTCCATTATTGAGCCAGAAATGGAATCTAGCTCACTGAATGACTTGTTTAACATTTTCAATGGAAGTCGATTTAGTGGACTGGATAAAGATCAATTGCTGAAAAAGTTGAGCACATCCGTAGATAGAGATTTGCCCCATAAATGTCAGAAGATTGTTGTGACTGAGCAAAGTTTGTCTACCCATATCTCACACTTTTGGATCACAGTTGAATGTTTAGGTGGTGGACAAGCCAACTACAACCGTGATGCTGCTAACGACAAGTTGCATAAATCGATTCCATGGGCATGCGTTGCTGCATATATTAACTCTGCTAAGGGTAATGGGAATTTGAGTGATAACTTGAACTTGGATGGCTCTTTTACCACTTACCCGAGCCAAGATTCCACAGTTTCCATTCATAGCATGGAGAGTTTTGAGGGTCGTGCGTTCTGTTTTTTACCACTTCCAATCAATACCGGCCTCCCAGCACACATCAATGCATATTTTGAACTTTCTTCTAACCGAAGAGACATCTGGTTTGGGAACGACATGGCTGGTGTTGGTAAGTTACGATCTGACTGGAATGTTTTCATCCTTGAGGAAATAGTTGCCCCTGCGTATGGTTGGTTGCTTGAGAAGATTGCATTGGAGATTGGCCCGTGTGATTTGTTTTTCTCATATTGGCCAACAGCCACTGGGTTAGAACCCTGGGCATCAGTAGTGCGGAAGCTATATAAGTGTATTGCTGAGTTTGGTCTTCGAGTCTTGTACACAAAAGCTAGAGGGGGCCAATGGATTACTGCCAAGCAAGCACTTTTCCCAGATTTTGCATTCCATAAGGCTCATGAGCTTGTAGAAGCATTATCAGATGCTGGTCTACCTGTTCTCTGTATTTCAAAGCCACTTGTTGAACAATTTATGGAGGCTAACCCAATGCTGAATTTTGTCTCACCTCAATTGTTGCGTAGAATATTGATTCGACGAAAGCGTGGATTTAAGGATAGAAAAGCTATAATTGTTGCCCTTGAATATTGCCTACTTGATTTAGAAGCCCCTAGTCAGCTTGATGGTCTATATGGCTTATCATTGATACCCCTTGCAGATGGTTCGATTGCGTCAATTGAAAGGCTTGGGACAGGTGAAAGAATTTATGTTGCTAGGGTGGAAGAATATGACCTTCTCAAAGATTCAGTTCCACATCAACTTGTGGATCAGGGAATTCCCGAAGTTGTTCATGGAAAGCTATGTGATATAGCTAAGAGTGCGAAGTCAAATATTTGTTTTATCTCTTGCTCTTTGCTTGAGAAGCTTTTGGTGAAATTGCTCCCAGCAGAGTGGCAATTTTCCAAAAAGGTCACTTGGTTTCCTGGTAGTCATGGCCAACCAAGCTTAGACTGGATAAGATTGCTTTGGAGCTATCTAAACATGTATTGTGATGATCTATCAGTATTTTCGAAGTGGCCGATATTACCAGTTGGAGAGCATTATCTCTTTCAGTTGGTTCCAAATTCATTTGTAATTAAGGAGGGTGGCTGGAGTGAGAACATGTCTTCTTTGTTGCTTAAAATAGGATGTGTGTTCCTGAGAAACAACTTCCCTGTAGAACATCCACAGCTAGAAAAATTTGTGCAATCTCCAACAGCAGCAGGTATATTAAATGCATGCATAGCAATTGCTGGTAAGCTAGACAGTATTGAGGGGGTTTTTTCTGATGCCTCTGAAGGGGAGCTACATGAACTGCGAAATTTTATTCTTCAGACCAAGTGGTTCATTGAAGAAAAGATAGATGCTGAACATATTGACATCATAAAGCACCTTCCTGTGTTTGAGTCTTATGGAAGCAGAAAATTGGTTAGTCTGAGAAACCCTACTAAATGGCTTAAGCCAAATGGCATTAGGGAGGATCTCTTGGGCAATGACTTTGTTCGCGTTGAATCAGAAAGAGAGGGAGTTATTTTGAGAAGGTACTTGGAAATCAAAGAGCCATCAAAGGTGGAATTTTACAAAGTTCATGTGCTCAACCGTATGTCTGAATTTGTTTCAAATCAGGGAGCTCTCTCAGCCATCTTACATGATGTAAAACACTTGATTGAGGATGATATTTCCATCAAATCTGTACTTTCCACTACTCCTTTTGTTTTGGCAGAGGATGGATCCTGGCAACAACCTTCTAGGTACTCTTCCTATATTTTCTACAATTATTTATTTTTATTTCCAGTTGAGTGTAGCTGTTAGTGGAAGTTTTCAAATGGTCCTTTTGGGTTGCTATATGCTCTCCTTTCATGCATGCTGTTGTTGTTTCTGCCTTTTATCAGTGTTTGAGTAAGCCTTCTAGCAGTATATGAGATACGAGTTGTTACTGCCATAAGTATAACATTTATGTTACAGCAGTATATGAGATACGAGTTGTTACTGCCATAAGTATAACATTTATGTTACATCTCCTTTTTCTTTTTTCTGTACAACAGGATTTGGGCTAATTCTAATATGAACAAGGATGCTCAAAATAATCAGATCAATGATAAACTCTTAGCAACGTTCCCTTATATATACAAATGCATTGTAGATATAGACTACTTTCTCACCAGCAGTGGTGCTAGAGTACCATCTTGAGTGCTGTTTCCATTTGGTGCGACTTGGCCGTAGCTCCTCTGCCATGTAATGATCATGGTGTTATCTTCGCCATAGTCTGGAGCCTCCATCTTTTTATGCCTGTCCACTTTATTGCATTCATAAATATAATTCAATTCAAAGGTAAACTCTAGAGTAGGTATTCCAACCTAATAGAAAATGTTACTAATGTGTGACCTCTTTACACTATGAGTGACTAAGGCTACTATTATGTTGCAACCTTGTGGCCATATAAATAGAAAAGACCACTACAACAAAACCTTTATAGCATTGATACCATAAAAGATCTATTAATTGAAGAGGTATTAATCAATAAACTTATATTTTATTAACTTATACTGTCTATAAAATTCAACAAACATACATTTAATCATTTGATTTATTGTTTTTTTTTTACTAATCTAATCAATTGGACATGAAATTAATGTAATGTGTACTATTTATTAAATTAGCCAAAAAATTTCATCGTAATTGCACTAATTTAATTAATGTATTTAATGAATTAGGTTTAAATTAATCTTTGCATAATTAAACAAAAAGCTTCTGACAGTACTTCATAATTTTTATTGTAATTCAAGAATTTAACTTCAAAACTTCCAAATTGAATAAAAAAATTAGAGATAATATCTAACGAAATTTAATTTAAAAAAAAGCTTAAATTAGATTCATGTTTGAGAAAATATCAGTCAAATATCCATGTATTTATTAATTTTAGTACAATTATCCATGTATTTATTAATTTTAGTAAACTATTAACATATGATATGAATGACGCAACGCAGATATATATGGGTTTTGTTAGAAAAATATTATCAGCAACACATTAACCCGAGTAAGGATTGTAAAAAGTATTGTATAACAAAGGTTATTAATTTATTGAGTGTTAATTTATAGAGATTTTATTGGATTTTCATTTGACTTTCAATTTTTTGTTGCCGTTGTAATTAAAATGCAGTATTTTATCTGTCAGTTTACTTCTAAATAATTCTTTTTCTTTTATAGTTTCTTTGGCCCCTAAGTATTTATTTATCACTTTCCCAAAACCATCTTGTGGGATATACTGTAAAGCAATTTGTATTCTTAGAACAATTTTTGATTCATTCCTGGGTTAAATTTACCAACTTAAACTATTGGATTGCTTGGTTTGTTGATATGATTAAAGAACTTTTATGAGTTATGACTCGGAGGTCTTGAGTTCAAGCTACACTGCCCTTGTTTATTGAGACTTGTCACATTCCATGAGAAGAGTGTATTAGAATAATTTTGGGTCAAATGATTTCTTGACACGTGATTTCTTTTTTATGTCCAGGTAAAATTCGTAGGGCTATCTGTTTTAGATTTTGGTAGGGATGAGGGTGTGGCTTCTGTGGACTGTACATAAATTAAAGTTATATTTTGTCAGTGATTTTGTATTAAAAATAGGATTTTTACTTGATTATTTTACCATTCTTGATTAAATCACCACACACTGAATAATATAACTCTGATATTGTAAAAGACCGACGAGAAGCCCTGTTTCTTTTGAAGCTTTAAATTTGTGGCTTCTGCTAGGAAACGCTGGTTTTGTTTTTCTGTTTTTATTGCATTGTGTCCTTCTCAAAGAGTTTAGGTGCTATCTGGAAGCCTATGATATGTGTCACAAAAATGTGAACTCAAACTTGAGGGTGTAATTTATCAATAAGGAGGCTATATGAGATAGAGCATATATAACCATCAAATGTACCTACCCTATCCACTTACAAAACCTTTTTGAAAACATGATTTCCTTGTTATAATGTTTTTGGCAGGCTTTATGATCCTCGACATCCTGAGCTAAGAAAAGTACTCCACAGAGAAGCCTTTTTCCCTTCTGCTAAATTCTCAGATCCGGAATCTTTGGAAGTTCTCGTTAGGCTTGGACTTAAAACAACTTTGGGTTTTGCTGGTTTTCTTGATTGTGCAAAATCGGTGTCAATGTTATATGATTCTGGAGATCCAGAAGCGGTGAATTATGGAAGGAAGTTATTTGCCTGTCTAGATGGTCTTGCACGCAAACTTGTGATTGAGAACACTGAGAAGGGAGAAGGCAACTGCATTGAGATACAAAACAGACTGTTTTATGACAGTAGTGCTGTTGCAAATGGTGGTCCTGAATCTTCTGAGCTAGATAACAATCTCTGTAAAGATTTGGACATTGAAAAATTGTTGGACAACTTGATTGATGATAAACCAGAAGAAGAATTTTGGACTGAGGTCAAGGCCATAGCTTGGTGCCCAATTTTGCCTAATTCTCCTTTCGAAGGATTGCCATGGTTGAAATCTAGTAACCAAGTATCACCTCCGAACATTGTGAGGCCTAAATCACAGATGTGGTTGGTTTCTGGTTCAATGAATATACTAGATAGTGAATGTGACTCCTTGTATCTTCAACATAAACTTGGTTGGATGGACCGTCCAAAGGTTGATACTCTATTGATGCAATTGATTGAGTTTTCCAAGTCCTATGGTCAGTTTAAGCTACAATCCTCAATCAACCCATGCTTTCATGCTGCACTACAGGAGGGAATTCCTTTACTTTATTCTAAACTGCAAGAATATATTGGTACTGATGATTTCATGCGGCTAAAATCAACTCTAGATGGTGTTTCCTGGGTTTGGATTGGTGACGATTTTGTATCCTCTAATGTGCTTGCGTTTGATTCCCCTGCAAAATACACACCTTATTTGTATGTTGTCCCTTCTGAATTATCAGATTTCAGAGAATTGCTTTTGGAATTAGGTGTGAGGCTTAGCTTTGATACCTGGGATTACTTCCATGTTTTGCAGCGTCTGCAAAATGATGTCAAAGGGGCTGCATTATCTCTAGATCAGTTAAGTTTTGTTCATTGTGTTGTTGAAGCTATTACAGACTCTTGCCTTGACAAACCATTGTTTGAGGCTTCTAGTACACCATTATTACTACCAGATTCTTCTGGTGTACTTATGTCTGCTGCTGACCTTGTTTATGATGATGCACCATGGATACAAAACAAAACTCTGGTTGGGAAACATTTCGTGCATCCAAGTATCAGCAATGATTTGGCAAATAAGTTGGGCTTGAAATCACTTCGCTGCCTCTCTCTGGTGGATGAAGATACAACTAAAGATCTTCCGTGCATGGGCTTTGCTAAACTGTCTGAACTTCTGTCATCACATGGAAATGACTTTTTGTTGTTTGACCTTCTTGAGTTAGCAGATTGCTGCAAAACTAAGAAGCTACATGTAATCTTTGACAAAAGGGATCATCCCTCCCAATCTTTACTGCAGCACAACCTGGGTAAGTTTAGATAATTTTATTAACTTGTTACATTAATGGTCTTCTTATGGACTGTTATGCCGAATGCAAATCTTGACCTGATGTTGTTGCCATTTATTTCCTACTTTCAACATCCATTTCAGCGTTATGGCCATTTTGGTTTTGAGAATTGGAAGATCAATCTGTGACTGATATAGTTTCAAAGCTTGCACAAAATCTTTACCCATTTTGAGGATTTTGGGTTGTCTTTATGCTGTATAGTCCTTATATTTCAGAAATGTTGTTCAATCTTCTCCAATATATTGTCCTTTTCCTAATTTACTTCATTGTGTTCATCTGTCCAGTCTGTCTGCTACCTAAAATGACATTAATAATCAGCAGATTATTCCAAGTTTTGCATTTATAAATATTTGTAAGTTGGAGAATCAAGCTAAACTTTAGTTTTCTAAATATTCCATCTAGGTGAATTTCAAGGGCCAGCATTAGTTGCTATTCTGGAAGGTGTTACCTTAAGTAGGGAAGAATTGGGCAGCCTTCAGCTTCTCCCTCCGTGGCGACTTCGGGGAGATACTCTTAATTATGGTTTGGGACTCCTCAGCTGCTTCTCTGTATCAGATCTCATGTCAGTTGTTTCTGGTGGTTACTTTTACATGTTTGACCCTCATGGTCTTGCACTTAGTGTGCCTTCGAGTTGTACACCTGCCGCAAAAGTCTTCTCTTTGATAGGTAATTTAGTCAGTCATCGAATCCCACTATTGCTTTCGTTTCATGTGCAATATTGCATTTCTATCATTTTGTTATTTTGGGTGCTTTTGATAATGAAATAAAGTTTAATCTAAACAATCCAAAGTACAACATTCAAGTCTTGATAGTGAGCTTTCTCTGTTTTTGGTTACTAGTAAAAGCTTCCGGTACAAAGTGAGGGCCTTTTGAGTTGTTCGAGGACTTGACTTACCAACTTGTTCAGTTATGTTTTGGATAAGATACCAATGCCTAATAAAACTTTTGCCCGATGACTCCAGTTTGCACCTTTTGGGTTCTTTGGCTTAAGGCTAGTGATTATATGATGGTTTTTGATCGTCTGAGTGGTACTTTCTGTGGAAAAGTCAAGGAGAGTATTGAATCCTGTAAGACCTATTGAAGTTCCTTATGTCAGATCTCTTAGAAAATGGCAGTTCATTGAATGTTATCAGGTATAGGACAAATCATGAAGAATGGAGATAGGACAATAATAGAGGGATAAGGAGGAATTGGAAAAAAAACACAGGAGTAAGGTCGAGCAAGAAGAAAGCAATTGAGTAGAAGGAGAACAAAGAATCTTAGGAGATAATAAATAAGCACAATGTAACATTGAAGCTGTCTCCTCCTATTTTTGATAGGTTAAGGCTAATTCTAAACTAAGTAGGAATGGAGATCAGCAATGCGTGGAACTCAACATCAAGTATGATGCTTGTAAGATGGTGTACATCTAACAGATGTTTGATTGAATCACACTGGATAATACTACATCAACATCAGAGTATGGACTAGCATGATGATAACTTTGATCATTTTGTTAATGAAAGCTTAAGATGTTGGAATCTGTGTGATTCTGACCATGTTAGGATTAAGACATAAATTTTCATGGTTTGATTTCTTCATTTGCTTCCTCCACTGGGTGCCAATTTCCGGGTTTACAAGCATACACGCTTGAACTAAAGGAGTTGTGGTCTAAGAAGCACGGACACGGCAAAATGAAGCCGTGTCCGTGTCTGACGCGCACTTGTCCATGTCGGACACGTGTCTGACACGAACACCCACAAAAAGTGCATATATATGTTCCATATTTTTTGAGAGAGACTTATAAAGTACAAAAATATGTATGAACTATCAAGATATTAGAAGTTTTGAAATACATCAATCAATATTTATCATATTATGGATTCTAAATTTTTTTTTTAATTCTAAATTTTATATTATATATATATGCCGTGTCCGTGTCCAAATTTTAGAAGTTGGTGTGTCCGTGTCCGTGTCCGTTTCCGTGCTTCTTAGGTTGTGGTTGAAGAACGTTGAGGCTTTACTGACTGCAGCAGACACTTTTTGTTGTCTGTTGCAAGTACGGGGTGAAGAGAAGGTAAGATGGAGAGATCAAGATCAATTGGAGCCTTTTTGGTGCTGGATTTTAGTGGAAATCGTTTCTAGATGGATGTGAAGAAAGAGAAGTATTCAGTTTTTCACTTTCCCCCGGAGAAAAGAAGTTGTGGTTGGAGGGAGAGTTTGGACAGGAATCAGTTTGGTGATTCATTTTTGTCAAGTTGTGATGTTAATTTACTTGGCACACCTTTTTTTCTCCCATGGAATATGGTGCATTTGCATAGAATTGTAGGAGTTGCCGGAAAAGGGAACATATCTCTGTTGGTTCTCATACAAAAGTTGGGCCTAAGAAGGTTTGGTCCCATTTCTAGTGATTTTTAGGTTACAAGTAGGATTCGAGTCCATTGCTTTGAGAATGTAGATAACATATGTAAGAAAGTTTATACACATTATATATAGCATTTCTCCTTGGGAAAGTCCTATATGATTCTAGATGTTTGAATATTGTTCATATTCCAAGCTTGCACAGGTTCAACGTGTATGACCCCTTTATGTTGCTTCTTTTGACGTCAGCGAACACTCTGTGTTTGCTGGACATATCTCTCTTTAGTTTGTTGTTATTTCATCATTCCTCATGCCTCTTGGATTTTCTGCAGAAGCTCGAGCACTTTCCTGAACACTTTTATCTTTCCCTTATCTTTAATCAGTTCAAAAATTGCTGACTGCTTGCTGCTGTTTGCTTGATATTCTGACTTTTTGGTCAAAGAATTTTCTACGGAAGTTTGCCTTCTATCTTCAATTGCTTAATGTAGGTTTTTGATGGATATTTTGACTTTGAGAACAATATCTGCACTTTGTGATCATATTATCTGGTCTATTAAAGTTGGAATTCCATTTTGCCTTTTTTTATTTTTTTTGTTTCCAAAATTTTTGACGCTTTGTTGTATTTTTTGGAATATAAATTGGAGTATATCATAGGGGTAATGCTTCACTTTCTCTGTTCTTTGGAATATAAATTGGAGAATATAATAGGGGTAATGCTCCACTTGCTCAATCCCCATCCCACGCAAGTGAAGATTTGAAACCCATGACTTCTTGGTTTTGGGAGGGAGTGTTAATACTTCTTTTTTCCATTATGCTACACCTCAATGTCAATTTTTGGTCTTCGTTTGGTGTTAATACTTCTTTTTTTCCAAATTATATGATGTTTAATGGAAGGCTGATTGCTCATTACTTGTTGTGCTCCTAGGTAGTAACTTGGTTGAGCAGTTTCCTGATCAGTTTCGGCCAATGTTGATTGATCAAGATATGCCATGGTCATCAGTAGACTCAACTGTGATCCGCATGCCTTTATCATCTGAATGCCTTAAGGATGGACTTGAGATGGCATTAAAGAGAGTGAACCAAATGTATGAAAGATTCATGGAACATGCTTCAAGAGCTCTTATTTTCTTAAAGTCAGTTTTACAGGTACTTCTTGTTAGTCTAGCTAGTTATGTGGTCTCTTCATGTTAGTCTAGCTTGTTATGTGGTCTCATGATTAGAATTATAGTTGTAAACATTCTCTTCTTGTTGACTTCTCCAAAATTATACTATGGATGCATAGAGGAGACATTTCTTTTACTCCCCTGAACTTGTGTCTCTTTGTGATGCACTGTTATATGAGAAGATGAAATTACTGAAACTTTACACCAACTGTACATATAAGAACATGTCATGTATTCAGGTATCTCTGTCAACATGGAATGAAGGAATGGTACAGCCACACCAGGACTGTTCAGTTTTTATTGATTCATCAAGTGCTAGAATGAGAAATCCATTTTCAGAAAAGAATTGGAGAAAGTTTCAACTATCAAGGTTATTTAGTAGCTCAAATGCTGCAACTAAGTTGCATATGATCGATGTGAACTTGTACCAAGGATCAACAAAAGTTGTTGACCGGTGGCTGCTTGTACTTAGCCTTGGTTCTGGGCAAACAAGAAATATGGCTCTTGATAGGTATGCTTTGTGGAAAATCTTTGAATTGAATGGTCTCATATGCCAATATCTTTGGGAAGTTGAAACGCTTAATCTCGGACAGTTCTGCTAGTATCTTAAACTGAGTTCTTGTTGGAGTTATATAGAGAAAAGAAAATGTGTATTTGTGCAGAAATCATCATACTTGATGAAGTTGTGAAGAGTTAGTATATGATCTGTTCATTCATGGGCTCACGTAACAACATAAAGTTTTGGGTTAATTAGTTTTGTGGCATAGCTAACAGCCTTTCTGACGTTCCAAACCACAAATTTGTTAGATGTTCCATTCCTAAGCCCTGCCCAATTGCTTATGCTTTCCAATTGAATGTTTTGTTGAAAGAAAATTTTCTCTTCTCAATACAAAGGTTTGAAGTAACAAAGTTGAGATTAAGAGTCAGGTTTCTAAATTTGGGGGAAATTGCAACCAGAGCATATTGCTTAAATTTGTCATTCATCTTTGTTTGAAAGTTTGCTCCTTTCTCAAAATTATGTTTCTCATAGCATGTCAGTCATAATTGGTAATTTACAATTAAACCCTTGCAGATTGATATGCTTCTATTTTTAAATAAATTTTGATTGGAATGAGAGAACTTTTTTTTTGGGTTAAATGTTAAATTTCATATTTGAAATTTTCTTTTCACCTTTTATATAGATGTTTTTATTTTCTTGAAGGGCTTGGATAGGCTAATTGTATCTTTATCTGAATCTTGTTATCTGAATGCGATTCTTTACCTAGGCGATATCTTGCTTATAACTTGACACCTGTTGCTGGTGTTGCTGCACATTTATCACGGGATGGCCTTCCTGCTGTGCATGCAAAAAGTTCTGTATTATCCCCTCTTCCTTTGTCTGGAATTCTACCTCTGCCAGTCACTATCCTTGGTTGTTTCCTCGTGCGTCACGATGGTAGTCGTTCTCTCTTTAAGTGCCAGTCTCTTGCAGAACTGCAGCCTGATCCTAAAGATCACTTGATTGAAGCGTGGAACAGGGAGCTTATGTCTTGTGTTTGTGATTCCTATGTTGAGCTGGTGGTGGAAATGCATAAATTGACGAGGGAATCTTCAGGTTCTATTGAATCAAGTAGGAGTCATGCAATTGCTGTGTCTTTGAAGTCATTTGGTGAGCTTATTTATTCCTTCTGGCCAAGATCTATCGGGCAATTGCCGATTAACCCAACAACAGATGGTGATAATTTGTTCCCAGTGGAGGTCCTTAAAGCTGATTGGGAATGCCTGACTGAAAAGGTAATAAGGCCCTTTTATGTCCGCGTTTCTGATCTTCCAGTGTGGCAGCTATACTCTGGAAGTTTGGTTAAGTCTCAAGAGGGCATGTTTCTTTCTCAACCGGGAAATGGTGTGGGCGATAATCTGCTTCCTGCTACAGTTTGTGCTTTTGTGAAGGAACATTACCCAGTGTTTTCTGTGCCATGGGAGTTGGTGAGTGAAATTCAAGCAGTGGGCGTGGCAGTCAGGGAGATTAAACCAAAAATGGTTCGGGACCTTCTTCGTGTTTCATCAAATTCAATTGCTCTTAGATCGGTTGAGACCTACGTGGATGTTCTTGAATACTGCTTGTCTGATATTGACTTTCCTGGTTCATCTAGTTTCCATGAAAATCCCATGTCAGGGGGCATCAGTAACTCGGGGAATATTGCTAGAGCAGCTGATGAACTAGGCAGAAGTTCTACGTCTTTTCGAAATCTGCAGACTCTTCATGGTTTGCCTGTTCAAAATGCAGCTAGTGGAGATGCCCTTGAGATGATGACAAGTTTGGGGAAAGCTTTATTTGATTTTGGCAGAGGGGTTGTTGAAGATATCGGCAGGGCTGGAGGACCATTAAATCAGAGAAGCACCACTTTAGATAGCAGCACTAGCAACTTCAGAAATGGGGATCCAGAGGTCATGTGGATAGCTGCTGAGCTTAAAGGCTTGCCATGCCCAACTGCAACTAATCATTTAGCTCGGCTGGGGACTACTGAGCTATGGCTTGGGAATAAGGATCAGCAGGCCCTGATGAAACCATTAGCTGCAAAGTTTATCCATTCAAAAGTATTAGAAAGATCCATTCTGTCTGATACTTTTTCAAGATCTGCAGTACAAAGAGCATTAGAACTAAAAAGTTTTTCTCTTCACTTGATGGCTCGTCACATAAAGTGTCTTTTTCATGCAAATTGGGTAAATCATGTAATGGGTTCAAATATGGCTCCTTGGTTTTCTTGGGTGAACTCTTCAGTTTCTGGAGGTGAAGGGGGTCCTTCCCATGAATGGATCAGGTTGTTCTGGAAATGCTCCAATAGCCCATCAGAAGAGATTAATCTATTTTCTGATTGGCCCCTGATTCCTGCCTTTCTTGGCAGGCCTGTACTATGCCGTGTGAAGGAGCGTCATCTAGTTTTTTTTCCTCCCTATCTTACACCCCCAGTCCCTGGAAATAATGCTTTGATCTACGACGGCACAGGAACTGATGCGACTGCAGGGTCTGTGGATCCTATTCCTGAATATGAATCAACTCAAACCTACAATTCGGCTTTTGATGTAGCCAAAAAAGTACACCCTTGGCTATTTCCCCTTTTGAACCAGTTGAATATTCCTATTTTTGATGCTGCTTTTGTTGAATGTGCTGCCTCGTGTGATTGTCTCCCTGCACCTGGTCATTCGTTAGGGCAGATTATTACTTCCAAGCTTGTTGCAGCTAAATCAGCTGGCTATTTCCATGAATTTGTGGCATTCTCAGATTCTGATAGAGATAAACTTTTTAAACTTCTTGCTAATGATTTCTTTTGTAATGGCTATAATTATGGGGATCAAGAGCTTGAAGCATTGCGATCTTTGCCAATATATAAAACTGCTGTTGGATCCTTCACCACTTTGCATGGACAAGATCAATGTATGATATCTTCAAACTCATTTCTGAAGCCATGTGACGCCCATTGCCTTTCTTATTCAACTGATTCAGCTGAAGGCTCATTTTTTCGAGCCCTTGGGGTTCCTGAATTGCAGGACCAACAAATTTTGATAAGGTTTGGCTTGCCTGGATTTGAAAACAAACCTCAATCTGAGCAGGATGATATATTATTTTATCTTTACATGAATTGGCAAGATCTCCAGTCAGATTCTTCTTTATTGGAAGTTTTAAAGGAGACTAAGTTTGTGAGAAATGCAGATGAGTTTGCGACAGATCTCTTCAGGCCCAAGGATCTGCTGGATCCCAATGATGCTTTATTGACATCAGTGTTCTCTAACGAGAGGCAGAAATTTCCTGGAGAAAGGTTTACTACGGACAGATGGCTTCGCATTTTGAGGAAGGTGGGTCTTCATACTGCAGCTGAATCTGATATAATACTTGAGTGTGCCAAAAAGGTTGAGTCTCTTGGGAGTGAAAGCATGAAATGTACTAAGAATTTGGATGATTTTGAGGTAGACTTAAATCAATCTCATGGTGAGGTTTCTATGGAAATATGGGCATTAGCTGGATCTGTTGTCGAAGCTGTCTTTTCCAATTTCGCTGTTCTTTATGGAAATAACTTCTGTAATCTCCTTGGCAAGATTGCTTGTGTACCTGCTGAACTAGGATTTCCAAACATTGCTGGGAAAAGAGTGCTCACTTCGTATAATGATGCTCTTCTGTTGAAGGACTGGCCTTTGGCTTGGAGTTCTTCTCCTATTCTCTCCAAGGCAAATGCTGTTCCTCCTGAATACTCATGGGGAGCTCTCCACCTAAGGAGTCCTCCAGCTTTTGCTACAGTCTTAAAGCATTTGCAGGTGCCTCTTCTTTCCTATTTTCTTCTGTTAAATTTCTGAGTATTTGACTGACAATAAGGTAACTCAGGTGATAGGAAGAAATAGTGGTGAAGATACTCTTGCTCACTGGCCAACTGTATCAGGCATAATTACTGTTGATGAAGCTTCTTGTGAAGTGTTGAAGTACCTGGATAAGGCTTGGGGTTCTCTATCTTCTTCAGGTAGCTTTCTGATGTGTTTCCGTCCCTCTACTTGAGTTAATTTCCTGTTCTATTAGTATTTTAATGAATCCTTTTCCATAGAAAGAGCATGTTTGTACTTCTGAATGTTGTTAAATGCATATTTCCATGAGAAATCATGTGCTTGAGCTGTGTCTACTTTTCCATCCATGTAAATAGCAAAGAACAGAATTAAAAAAATCATTTTGCATATCTAACCATCTGTTCTATCTGTTGTATCTGATCACATGCTCAGCGTGAAGTCCTGCCATTTCTGACCACCACCTTCTCTTGCCTCACGATCCCTCTTCTTCTTCCTAGCCTAGGTTGTTCATGTTAATGTGTCTGTCAGTTTGATGCCTGGGAGTGATGGAAACCCATACTAATAATTTATTCATCTTAGTGTATTTTTGGTCCTCCCCAGATACATTAGGAATTCATTAGAATTATTATTCTCAGCCTTATTTATTACACTTTTCTATTTTAGGCATCTAAAGTAATTAATTATTCTCTTGAAGTCCTGTTACTATTAGTCAGGTGATTGGGAAATAACATGGACTATTTTGATGGAATTAGCAGCCTGACTTAATTGGGGTATTTCTAATAGTTAAGAGAAATATAGTAAGTTAGGTGACTGGGAAATAACATGGACTATGTTGATGGAATTAGCAGCCTGACTTCATTGTGGTATTTCTAATAGTTAAGAGAACCAAAATAGAAAAGATTCAAGTGACAAGATTGATGCATAAGTAGGAAGTCTAGAAAACATGCTATCCTGTCCCTTTTGTCCTATTCATGTTGACACCTCCTATTTTATTGATTAAGCTTTAATCTTACTGAAGGTTTAAAACTGCAGATGGCTGGCTGAAGTGGTTGATTTCCAATTCCTGTTTCCAAAGGTTAATCAGATTGTTGACGCATTATCTTTTCTGATTCATTTTTTGTGCAGATGTCAAAGAGTTGCAAAAGGTGGCATTCTTGCCTGCTGCAAATGGAACGCGCTTAGTGACTGCTAGTTCTCTTTTTGCCCGTCTAACAATTAACCTGTCACCTTTTGCATTTGAGCTACCTACACTTTACCTACCCTATGTAAAAATTCTAAAGGAGTTGGGGCTTCAAGATGTGCTTTCAGTTTCTGCTGCAAAAAACATACTATCAAATATCAAAGATGCATGTGGGTATAAGCGTTTGAATCCAAATGAACTCCGTGCTGTGATGGAAATTTTGTATTTCCTTTGTGATACGACTACTGAAGCAAACATATCTGATGAGTTCAAGTGGAAATCAGATGCAATTGTCCCAGATGATGGTTGCAGACTTCTTTATGCAAAATCATGTGTATATATTGATTCATATGGCTCAAGATACATAAAATGCATTGACACTTCCAAGTTAAGATTTGTTCACCCGGATCTTCCTGAGAGACTATGTGCCTTTTTAGAAATCAGAAAGCTATCCGATGTTGTCATAGAGGTAAGAAAACCTTGGTTTTTTTTTGCGTTTGCCAACTATTTGTTTGTGTCCCCAGTGTCAAACTTCGTCTTCATTTATGAAATCTGCTTTTTGTATGAAGGAACTTGCTGAAGAAGAAAATCTGTTAACAATGGAATCAATTGGGCCCGTGCCATTAGCACTTGTCCGGGAGAAGCTTGCGAGCAGATCATTTCAGGATGCTGTGTGCAATCTTCTAAAAAGCATTGAACGTTTTACCCCCCCAAATGACAGTGTACCTTTTGAAGCCGTAAAAAATTCATTAGAATTTATGGCAGAGAAGATTCAGTTTGTTCGATTTATCCATACTCGTTTTATGCTCCATCACAAATCTCTGGACATCACATTTGTTTCCAAGGATTCTGTTGTTCCTGGGTGGGAAGATGGATCTAGACATCGGAATCTCTATTTTGTGAGCCGATCAAAGACCCTTATTTTGGTTGCCGAACCACCTAACTTTATTTCTGTTGTTGATGTTGTTGCAATTGTTGTTAGCCAGGTTATAGGATCCCCTGTCCCATTGCCTTTAGGATCCCTTTTTTTGTGTCCTCAAGGCTCAGAAACTGCAGCTTTAAGCACCCTGAAACTTGGTTTGTACAGGAAAGAAAGTGAACCCACTAGCAATAATCTAGTAGGCAAGGAAATATTGTCTCCAGATGCTCTTCAGGTGCAACTTCACCCTTTAAGACCCTTTTATAGTGGAGAAATTGTTGCTTGGCGGATTCAAAGTGGAGACAGGTTGAGATATGGTAAAGTTCCAGAGGATGTTAGACCATCAGCTGGCCAGGCACTCTATAGGTTCAAGGTTGAAACTACCCCCGGAGTGATAGAGCCTCTTCTATCTTCACAAGTCTTCTCATTTAAAAGCATTTCAGTGGGAAATGAGTCTTACTTGGCTGATTCACCAGATTGTAGCCATAAAGCAGTTGATACGAGGAATATGGCAGAAACTTCTAGGAAGGGAAGAACAAAGTCTTCTCAGGTGTGGACCTTAAACATTTTAATGAACATGCAGTCATTTGACATAGTTTCAGACTTGTTTATCCAACTCACTGTAGTTTCAGACTTGTTTATCCAACTCACTGTTGTGTGTAGTGTTACGTTGGGTGCTCCACTTCTCTTTCTTTCTCTCAAATTTTTTGTGATCTCAAAGTTTTTACTGTAGCTTGCCGTGGTTAGGATTCCTTAAAAACTCCTAGCAGTTTTAGCGTATCACCTGCCCCATCTTAATAGGCAAATTTTCAAATAGAAAGGCCTTAACTGAGTGGACCTTTTTATTGCCAGCTGCAGGGCACTAGAGAGCTTCAGTATGGTCGGGTATCAGCTGAAGAACTAGTTCAAGCAGTTCATGAGATGCTATCTGCAGCGGGGATTAACATGGATGTGGAGAAACAAACGCTTCTGCAAAGGACTGTATCTCTGCAAGAGCAAGTTAAAGAATCTCAAGCAGCGCTTTTGCTTGAGCAGGTTTGTTGCCCCTAATTTTGTAACTTTCTTAGTTTTTCAATTAAAAGTTCATTATGATGCGGAATGATAGTTTAGCCATACTTCATAAATACTGTGTTCATGGTTAGACCATCCAGCACTATTATACCATTTTATAGAGAAGTCTGAAACACTTTGTCACCTGTGAGATGGCTATCATAATATTGTGATTCTAAAGGTTCTTAATTGATCAATCAATTTTTGCAAAGTCCCGGGATCTATTCCTTTTTATAAATTTCATTGCCCAGGGGATTGAAGAACAGTTCGATCATCATGTGCTTAAAAACAAAAACATTTGCACAAATGCAAACCTGAAGTTACTGCACGGCTTTTGTTGTTTTGAGTGAGAGTATATAGCTTAGTGGATTAAACTATAGATCAGGAGGCAAAAGTTTTGTTTGCATATGAAAGGAAGAAATTTGACAGCAATTGAAACAGTAAAGAGGAAAAGGCATGACCAGAAGAATTGTGTAAAATAAGTGAATTTATCCAGTTGAGGCATGATTTATTTTGAAAGAATGATACCAGACGGAAAGAGATTGATTGTCCTAAGATGATTGCGTGATGTATCTGTAGGAAAAGACCAATATAGCAGAAAAAGAAGCGGAAACAGCAAAAGCAGCATGGATCTGTAGGGTCTGTTTGAGCAATGAAGTTGATATGACCATCATTCCTTGCGGTCATGTCCTTTGTCGGAGATGTTCATCTGCTGTTTCCAGGTGCCCATTTTGCCGGCTGCAAGTAACAAAAGCTATCAGAATTTTCCGGCCATGAGACCTCTTGCATTTGGTGAGGTTCTTTTTAGTCATTTTACACTTTAGAACATACGAACTCCCTTGGACTTCCACCATTTAAGTGGGACATTGTTTTACTATATAGGTGAATTATGGTGATATGGGTGCGATTTGTACATGGGAAGCAACTTTGTAAATATCGTATCACCATTGTCACTTATTTTCAGTCTGGTTATGTAAAGTGATAGAATAGTTTCCTTCCATAAAGAAGAAGATGATAACAGCGGAGTGTACAGAGCTTGTTTATATTCATTTATAAGAGAATCCCCCGAGAGAAAATTGTTCCGCTGATGGCCTCTTTTTCTTATTAGTTCCTGCTTTTTATGTCCTTGGAAAATTGAGTGTCTATGTACAAAAATGAAGTTATTATGTTTTTTAACCTTTGTATATTTAAATTTTGCGATTTATGGAATATGAGGATGACGGGTTCTGAAAAGTGAAAAGTGGGAATAGAAAATCGCTATATTAAGTCCATTAAAAAGAATCCATATTTATAAAGGTTTGGTACAAAATACCTAATTCATATTGATCAATGCAGTTATCAAATGTCCAAAATAAAAATCCTGTCATAAGCGTTAGGCTTGCAAACGGTAATTACTTGATTCTAGGGCGATGATTTATTTAATTAAAGTACGTAATTTACATAAATTATTAAGAATTTTATTATTAGAAAAACTTTAAATTATATTGAAAAAGTTTATAATTGAATAAATTCTTTCGTTATAGACTATGTAATATTAAAAATATCTTACCGGTATCAGTGTTAGATTTAGTTTATACTGGTACCGGTCAATATCGGATAATTTTTAAAAATTATAAAATTATCCTTAAATTTTTAAAAATTACAAAATAGTCCCTCAATATAGTAACTATATAATTTATAATTTTATATCAACTTTGTTTTTAAAAATTATAATAATAAAATTTAAAATAAAAATAATCTATTTATTTTTATTAATATTACTTTTCACATATTTCACATATAAATAATTACCACAATTAATCTAAAAAAAGTTTATTAAACAGATATAAAAATTAAGGATGATGCAAAGTATTTAAAATATTACAATTTCATTATATAATAAATAATAATTACATCAAAACATCAAATAAAAAGAATAATAAATATCTATAACTTTCTAAGCAATACAATAAGAGTTTGTGTCAGGAAACAACTAACTAAAAGTAAAAATTGAAAAAAAATTACAGTTATATTTATATTGCATATATAGAATTTAATATATACATCAAATATAAATAAAATTAAAAGAAGGGAATAAATGAAAACCTAGAGCTACATTTAATCGAATATCCGCTCAAATTACATCGACCTTAGTTCTCATTTAATACAAATGTTAATTATTGAAAGGAGTCTTATCATCATCATCATTCAAATTTATTGCACTGACATGTCAATAATTTCTCATCTAAGATTATCGTTTAAGTTACTCTTATCTATTAAACTCAGTTTCTCAAAAACTCAATCTGCTAAAAAATCGATATGATCGAGATAAATTAGATCTATAAAACTACTTGCTCTATTAAGAGTCTTAGCAAACAAAGAAAATTAAATTATAAGAAATTATACTCAATTTAATTATGATAATAACATACCCTTTTTATGCTTTAAATTATATCAAATGAAGACCAAGTCATTAAATCTTTTGTATTCCAATCTATTCCTTCTCTTGAAATAAATGAATTCAAATATATTTCAATTTTGAAATGCATGAATTCAAATATATTTCAATTCTTTTCACACCCTGTTATACTCAAATATTAACTCAAAATTTCAATTGTAAACCTTTGCAATTTTGGAACATTACTTTTGAATTGATCCCACTAAGCAAGATAACAAAAGTAACATTATAATCAAAATAAAATGATGACTAATATTTAAAAAGTAATAAAAATGAAAAAAATGTATGCCTAGATCAAGTTTGTCTCTTTGACAAATAATAATGGGCATCCTAAAATCACCATAAGCATCCTTATAAATTTTCATCTCATGGGCAACAATTGTTGTAATAGTTGATAGCATTCCCTATTAACTTCAATTTTCTTTGTAAAACTTGGTTTGAAATAGAAACTAGGATTAAAAAATGCCTTAGTCGTAAATAGCGGGAAGTAAAATTGTTTTTCTTATCTCTCGTTGGTAACCGAAAGATAAGCTGAGTATGAAAAAAGTCTATTTTTTATATTGGCCTTGATTGTCTTCTCATCACTATTAACCAGATGAAGTATGGTAAGGACTCACAAACTCAAATGATAAACTGAGATTAGGACCAAAATTTATGATCTTCAAGTATAATTCTAGCAACCTCCAATCTGAAACTAACATGTTAAAATACAATCCACTTATCACTTGTGAATATTTGCCTCAATTCCTTCTTCACCAGAACAAAACATTGAAATAGTCAGAAATTAGTTGCAAATCTTGTAATTGTAGGATGATACAACATCTTACCATTAGTAAAATCCTTTCTCATTAAATTCAAGACTTATATAGGATTGTAGATGAGTTTGGTCACTTTTTTTTTTTTTTGCTTTTTGTACAACCTCATCAATAATGGGAAACTATCTAACATATTTTATATTTTTCAACATCAAGTCAATGCGATTTGCAATACACGATGTCTAATAGAAAGAGTTATACTTAATTTGTAATCTTCTTCCAACTACTTTGTAAGCAAAATCATTGTCTGTAATTATATTGTTTAGTCCCAACATCATCAAATATCTGAAATAGAGTATCGACATTTTTAACTAGGCCAAATGCATCAATAGGCTTCAAAATCATTGTCTCTTTTGCAGAATAAACTAAAAAATTGATAATAGACTCTTGTCTTTTATTTGTCCAACCATCACACATAATTGAGTACTCATAAGCAACCCAAGTTATTCTTATTTCATCCAAATAACTTTCTATTTCATTTAATAGAGCTGCTTAGAACTTTACCTCTGTAGTCATCGATTGAAAGAGCTTGATATCCTAGATTGTAAGAGTCAATAACATCTATCATAGGCTGATGATAATAAGGATGAGCAACATTAAATGCTATACAAGAATCATACTACCATCTAGTCATTGCCATGTCTACATAATGATCCGTTTCTCTAAATTGTAAGGCACTACAGATTAAAGGCTAAACTCTATGAGTTGTTTGTGGTGTAATAAAACTAGAAATCTATTTTTTCCTTTTCCTAACATCAAGTGCAAAATTTTCTCATGTTGGGTAGGAATATTACCACCTTTAACATCTCCACTATAACCACTACAAAAAAATCACTACCAATTTTGTAGTTTAATCTTTGTATTTTATCTTCTTATATTCATACTCTTTAAGTAAAGTCTTCATTTGTTATTTCATATTATGACTTATTTTCTTACAAGGCTACATATCTGCTTTGATTCCCAGCTAAATGTTTCTTTAATATATCGATTCCCTCAACTTTCAAATGCTTATTACAATGTAAACAAATTGTACGGTTCTTTATCCTAGGAACCAATCTAGCATGAACCTAAGCTGAATCATTAAATCTTTCTAAACCTGAAGCGATTGAATTATTAGAAATAGTTCAGCTTTCCTCCATTTATATATAAAATAAATAAAGACATATGTCAAAATTAAATTATAATTTTATTATCATTTATTACAAAAAATATGTACCACTCAATTTAAAACAAATACAAATGCATTTCTTATATTCTAAAAGTATACACAAAACTTTAAAATATATACAACAATAACAACAACAACAACACTCATTAAGAGTCCTGTTGAACCTCAGGGTCTGGGAGGTCTAGTATTACGCAATCTTACCCTTACCTATTAGAGAAGCTGCTTTTAATAGACCCATATGTAATGCAAAATAATGAATATAAATAAATATGTATAAATAAAAATATAAAAATATGTAATGCATTACATAATACAGTATATATAGAACATAGTAAAGATTAACAAAAATTAAAATAAATAAATAAATAAATACACAGGCTATAAAAAAGAAAAGTACAAGAATAAATTAAACCAACAATTACAAGAAGGTAATTAGACTAAGTAAGGGCATGGATGGGAAAGGACCGGGTCCGACCTAACCTGAAATCAACAGGCCAGGCCCAAGTTGATCGAGCCTTGAGCTCAGTTTTCTGCTCGGGTTGAGCCCAACTTAAAGGCCAATGGGTAACAGCAAAACAAAGTTGTTTTGTCTTTAAAAAAAAGATAATTGAGGTTTGGCTTGAGTTTGAGTTGCGCTGCCGAGAGAGCAGGGTCAGGCATTGCCATCCCTAAGTAAGAAACTGCTTAGGCTAAATAACTAGGAGTGAAGTACTGCATAATCAAAATAATAGACCCATATGTAATGCAAAAAATAAAAATAAACAAAATGTATAAATAAAATATATAATATGTAATGCACTGCATAATACAATATATATAGAACATAATAAAGATTAACAAAAATTAAAATAAATAAATAAATACATAGGCTAAAAAAGGACAAGTACAAGAATAAATTTAACCAGCAATTACAAGAAGGTAATTGGACTAAGTAAGAACATAGATGGGAAAGGGCCCGGGCTTGACCCAGCCTAAAGTCGACAGGTCAGGCTCAGGTTGATCAGGCCTTGAGCTCAATTTTTTGCTCGGGCCGAGCCTAGCCTGAACCCCTGGGTAATGGCAAAATAAAGTTGTTTTCTTTTTTTTAAATAATAATTCAGGTCTAGCTTGGGTTTAATTTACGTTGCCAAGAGAGCAAGGTCGGACATTGCCAACTCTATGTAAGAAACTGCTTAGAGTAAATAACTAGGAGTGAAGTACTACATAATTAAAAAAAGAGGCTAATTATAAAATGGAAGACTCCTAGGAAAATGTTTAACAGACCTGAGAGAACGAGAAAGACCTTTTTATATGAGATCCTATATCTGTATCCTAGTACATCAAACTTTTTTATTGCGGGCACATCCTTTATAAGTTCCAACAAAGTTATATCATTCTTAATTACTTCAACTAGTTCTTCTTAGGCTTACTTCTTTTTTTTTCCTTTTACAGTCTCTAAGTACTATTTTCTCGCTAGAGTATCAGGGTGTCTCCTTTTTACATATTTGAACCACCTAAGTTTTGTTTCTCTTAGTTTTTATTAATACCGAACCTTTAATTTGTCTCTTACCAGTACATTTGACTTTATCTCTTTTAATAAGATTACACATTCAATGCAACATCCTCGTCTCCAACACTATTAGCTTATACAGTAAAACCTCGATAAATGAATATTGTTGGGACCTGAAAAATTATTATCTTATACGGAGCTATTAATTTATCGATAAATTAATAT
>JANVCL010000156.1:10342-21570 GCA_026546855.1 Erythroxylum incrassatum | reverse complement strand
TTCCGATTCAAAGTGTTTGAATCGGTTGATTCCTCCAGCCTCTGCGTGGATACCGTTAGAGACGGTCTTCTTTGGTCATTTTTGGTTTGACTCTTTGGACGGACACAAGATCCTGGGTTTTCTGGGGACGTTTTAGAACAAATGGTTTGTTCTTCCGCACCGCGTGCATGTGATGCATGCAACGGGACGATCCCCAACAACATCTTCGCCTGTCCTTAAGTAAAACTAAAACCACAAAATAAACAAAAACAAAGCATACAAACTCACAATCATGCAACAACACAATAATGGTGTAATGACATCAAATCTTATGAAATTATCTTATCTATAAACATCAATCACTTAATAAGTTCTAACACACTAACTTATTCCATTCATGTTCAAGTGCTTCATTTTAAATACACATATCAACCAAAATATTGACACCTATTCATACATCTATGACACTTGTAAGCATGCACTTATTCTTATATATGAATTAAAGAGGTATGTTATCACCAAATTCCCACTCATCAAAAATTTTTGACATTTAACAAGAAGATCAATACGTTCACTTTTATTGACAACATCATACTTTTAGGTTTTATTTGACAATAATCAAGTCTTTTGACACAAAGACAAATATTTTATCGTGAATGACCCATGGTTACTTAAACAAGTTATGTTTTATCAAGCTTGGTTGGATTGTTATTTTAACCTTTTGACACAAAGACAAACATTTCTTTATGAATGCCCCCAGATACTCATCTATATCACAACTTATAACTGGCAACCAGCTCTGTTCGTAAACAGCTCTATAGCATAAAAAGTACCATCCCACAAGGATTGTAATAGTCACCCAACAAATCTTGTAAACTTTGTTTAAGGTAAACAATATGATAATTTACTAAAATTTAAACTAAAAACAAATAATTGATAATAAATTAAGCATCATTGTATTGGTTGATTGATCAACGATGAAAAATAGGAATTACTTCTATCCTTATTTGTTTTCACTTCACCTTCTTAATTTAATCATACTTTATCCTAGATATCTAATAACTATGATTACCCACTCTCAAAATCTAATTAATTAATCCCAATTATAATAGATAGAAATTGAATTGTGATTTCTTGATTTATTGAAGCAATCTCTTGGATAACTAATAAAAATAAATATCGCTCTTCAATTGTCTATTAATTTGATGTTTATAGGTCTATTGAGGTACTAGCTCTCACTGTACAACACAAGACAAGTGATCCAATATAATCTCCTGATTCAAATTAAATATAAAATAATAAAAATCACAAGCATATTTTATTAAATCAAGAATATAAAGTTTAATAATTAAATCAAGAGTAATTCTTAAAAAGAATTTAGCAATCCATAGATGTAACTATATATGAAAATTGAATTGTCATTAATATTCAACAATAACAAGGTAAAAAAAAGAAAAGAGTGGAAAATTGAATCTGGATGTCTTCTCTTCTTTGCCTTAAGTTGCAAACTGCAACTTTTGTTCTTTAAATATTTGCTCTTGTGATATCCTCTTTTTATGTTTTCCTAATTGTAATTGATGTTTTTTCTCTTCCTTTACATACTCCTAAGCCTTATGGGGTTTTATCTTCCATGTGTTTTTGTTCCAATCAACTTTCTATTATGATCGTGCATGAGATGCATGATCGTACCAAAGTCTCCCTAAATTGTTGCTGTTTCATGTGCGATTGTGCATGTCCATGCCTGATCGTGTCAAACATTATTTTATAGTTTTTTCTTCATCATTTCTTCATTTTTTCCTATCTCCACTCATCACAAAACACATCAAACAACCCTTAAAGCATACAATTATGATAAAATTCTTACCTTAAACAATAATCAATCAAATAAAAAACACAAAAATACTAACAAGAACATAAATCCAAGTCCTAAACACATGATTATCATATAAGAAAACACTAGGAAACGCACTCTAACCCCTAAAAAACACACTATAATGCACACCTATTAGCTATATCATGAATACTCATTATGTAAACTTTAACCCTTAATGCCCCATCATATTTTAGTGAAATCAATATGTGCATAAGTTGTCGATCTTTAGCTTTGTCACACTTTATAAACCTTTCCCCTAAAACCTTTATGAACCTCTTACCAGTAGTTTTCAACCGATAATCCACCCTTAAGTGATGGTGAAATAGACTTTCTTCACGACTACGATACTCAACTCATTCGATCTTTCTCACTTTTGGAAGTGGACCTTCTACGTTACTATGCTCTAATGTGTCATAGGTATAGGCTCATCCTCAACTAGAGTCAGATCCAAAATTCGTTAGACCTAAGGTTAATTTTACATCACTTTTTAAAGCTTTAAGAGTTATTCCCATTTAATGTCTCGATTGAACATATTTGGTTGCCCATTACTACTTGGCTCATTGGATTGACAAACACGGTGTATCTTATAAGAGATCAATCAAAAAAAATCCACACCATAAATTCCTCTTTAAGAAATATAAATAATGCAAATAAAAGTTTCAATAGATCAGAAAATGATATTATAAATTGTTATCTCATTTGGACAAATAATAACTTGAAATTAGAATTATAACTCATTAACTATTACACCATCTAAGGGCGAGCCTTGGAGCAACAGGTAAGGTTACTTCTTTGTGACCAGAAAATCATGAGTTTAAGTCAAGAAAATAGCCTCTTTGTAAAAATGCAAAGGGAAGGCTGCATACAATTGATAATTGTCCTCCGACTCTCATAAAGTAGGGAGTCTTATGTACCGGATTTTACCCTTTAGCTATTAAACTATCTCACAGTAATAATGCACAATAAAAATTTTAAGTTAAGAGAAAATAATTTGAAAGATGATTAAAAGGATTGAATTAACCTAAATTGTGAAAATAAACATAAAACAAATCTTAAACAGTTCCCTTCCTATTGTCCAACCCATTCCTAAAGTAGATAAAAGCTTATTGCCCTTTATAACATATGGTTCAATCAACCGAGTACTAATGTTAGGTCAACTGATTGGCATCATCCAAGAAAAAAGAAAAGAAACATGTTAAGCATATAATATAATAAGGCATAACCATAAAAACTTATGGGAAACATCTATAAACACAAGATTTGATCATAACAAAGTTTAACAACCTGCTTTGGTATAATTATTAACCAACCTCATAACCTATTCATATAAATCAACATGATTTAATTAATATTATCAAAAAATCAATTAGCAAGCCACTTTGGTATAATTATTAACAAACAATATTACTTAGTTATAGGAATAAACAAAATTTTCTAGGGTAAATGCTAAAATCCAAAAAGGTTTTTCTAATTTATAAATTTAACTTATTCAAATTAAACGGCTATGGAACCAATTAAACATGATTTGATACTATAGCCCTGTTTGGCAATTAGCTGATTGCATTAGCTGTTAGCTGATTCTATCAGCTGTTAGCTAATAGCTGATTATATTAGCTGATTTCACCAGCTGATTGTGTTAGCTATTTGTCACTTAATGTTTAGTAAAATTAGCTGTTTAGTATTAGCTGTTTATATGTAAAATTACTTATGAGGACGTGACTTTAAAAAAAATTATAAGGGTATGAATTAACTTATAAGTATTATTCAAACAGCATATAAAATTGTAATATATTTTAATTTAAAATATTATATTATAAAAATATTTTTTAATAAATTACTATTTGTTTGTATATAATAATTTAAGAAAATTATTCGCCTTTTGGTAACAAAATAACTATTACATAATTAAATAATATTAGAAAAAGATAAACATAAATACCCATATGAATATGATCATACCCATTACTCTAACATTGATAAACATAAATACCCATACGAATATAATCATACCCATTACTCTAACATTTATTAATGATAAATAAATACTTTTGAAGCTTAGGTATAATATTTTGGAGATGAATTCAATGTTGAAGAAGGTAAGAAAACGTTTTTTCAATAAGAAGCTTGATGTGTTATATGGTTTTATAATAAAGTTTAGTATAATAAAAAATCATTAATCATATTAAGGGATATCATGACATTGGTATTACTATAAAATTAAATGATAATTTTTTAAATATAAAAATTAAACAAAAAAATTTTGTGTAATTAACTCCATAATTTATTCTAAAAAATGATATATAATGAAATAATCGAGGAAATTAAAAAAATAAAGTATTTTATATTGTTTAAAATAAAAAGATATTTAATTAAAATTTTCTTAAATTATTTTAACAATAATTATTGAATAATTGATTATTTTGCATTTTAGAAAGACAATGTCATAGAAAAATTAATAATTTGAATAAAATTAAAATTAAAATCATACCACATAATCCTTTATTTTATTTCCTCAAATTAAAAAATAGAAAAGTAAATAACTAAAAATTCTATAGCCCAATAAGTTTGGCCCGTAAAATTACAACTGCTAGAGAATAGAAGCTAGGACTCTCTCATAGTCTCATGTTTCTCTTCTAAGAGCCTGTCCGAAAACCCTCCCTCCTTTGTCTCAGTGACTTACGTTTGAATTCTTCTTGTTGCTGTTGCTTTAGATGTTGTCAGGTTTGTTCATTTTTTCTCTTTTTATTTTGAGTTCTTGTTGGTTTATGTTTTCAATTAGCTTCCTTTCTCATGTAGTCGTTTACGTTTTGAGTAAAGGAAGACCCATTTGGCTTTGTTATTTGTCCATGTCGGGAAAATGAAGAAATGGACTGGAAAAATGATTGATTTGTTTGTTTGGTTGATAAAAATTCTACCCTTTTTTTCATGTTGTTTGAAAGTAGAAATGCAGAGTGGCGAGTTATGTTACAAGAGGCAGAAACACAGAGAAAGGCAAACTCACTTTTAAAATTGCTCCAAGACGAAGAAAGGACTGTGGGCAAATTTGGCATATACGTTTGGGGTAATCAGCTGATTACCCCAAACGCTGCTACCTAGCAGCTTGTTGTGTATAGCTGGTTGGGTTGAATCAGCCAACCCAACCAGCTAACAACCAAACACGTTTACTAGCTGATTGATGAAGTCAACCAGCTAATTTTTGGTCAATCAACTAATTTTTGGCTGATCAGCTACTATCCAAACAAGGCCTATGTTTAAAAATTATATATATATATATATTAAAGCAAATTACACAAGGCTAAAAAATGTAAATTTGACCCTAACATTTATATTTGAATATAAGTCAGACCTTAATGTTTCATATTAATAAAATTGAACTTTAATGTTTTAAAAATATTTAAGTTAAACCCTCCATAGACAAAAAATGTAACAGAGACATGATTTTGTCAGTCTTTTGCTACGTTATATATTTGAGGGCTCCACAGTGCCACTTATATGCCATATGACTTTATGGGAATCATTCCTCATTTAAAAATATCCATAATTAATTAATTAATCTTATTAGTTTTAATTCATCCTAAATAAATTTAATTACGATTTTAAATTAACTAAACCCATAACTGAATTCTAAATTAATAAAACCCAATAACTTTATGCGACCAATAACCCTAAAATTCCTATGATTGAAATGTGATCCAAGAACCTAGTTGGTAATAATTCAAATCTACTCCTTTTGGCTTTTGAAGACTAAAAAAAAATGGTGGCTTGGAAAGCTCAATCCAACATGCTAGGCATTTTGTACTCATTTCCAAATCCTATAAAAGTCATATACTTTGGTTCTTACTTGTCCAACCATTAATGAGAAATCGACCAATATGAGCCATCTTTAGGATGACTATAATTACTCTCTAAAAAAAATAGTCGAAGCATGCCTATGGATAAAATTATTTCTATATAAGGTGTTTTGAGGAGATCTAATTATTGTCCTTCAAACTCTAAGAAACTTTGAATAGCCATAAAGCCAAAGCCTTCAACATTTTTAGCATACTGCTGACCAATTTTCAAACTAGTTTTATCATGTATATTGTAATACATGAAAATATTTTATGCTTTATGAGGCATATAGGCAATGGAAGAAGGAAAGGGAATCCATTATGGTTTTATAACAAAATCCTCCAGCTTAGTTAAACACTTGGAGAAGTTTAACTCATCTAGAGGACATAAAATTGCGAATTTTAGGGTTAGAGATTGGAACAAATTATAATTGCTTTTAATTAAAATTATTTAATTATATAATTATGGATTTTTAAAAAAAGAAATGAGTCTCACAAAGCCACATGGCACACAAGCGATAATGCAGGGCCCATAAATGTACTAAAAATAAGAAATTTCTGCCACATTATTACTAATGTAACAAAAGACTAATAGAATCATTTCTTTATTACGTTTCTCGATTATGGAGTGTTCAATATTAATATTTCAAAAATATTATGTTTTAATTTAAACATTATAAAACATTAAGGTCTAACTTGTATTTAGATACATACGTTCGTTCGAGTTAAAATTTCCTTTTTGACCAATTATGTAATTATTTAAATAACATTTTATGAATATTAATAATTGATACATAAATTGTAAATTAGTATTGGGAATTCCTATATTAGAAGACACCATTTTTCTTCCTTGTAATTTGTAGAATCACCTTTATATAACAATATTTGAGTAGAAATTGTGTTGAACAATGGGTCTGAGGAGGTCTAGAAGTACATAACCTTACCCTTAAGTAGTAGAAAGATTGTTTTTGATAAACCTACGTAAAGAAAAGAAAAAGGAAAAAGCACTAACTAAATAAATAAATAATATATACATATAAAATGAAAAGAAAATGAAAAAAATCAATAAAAGATACATGTTAAAATAATAAGGTAGTAATAACAAACAAATTAAAATTACACATACAAGATGATAATAGTAAATTAAAAATAAATATGTACAAATAGAAATAAAAAAATAAGTACTATAATAAATATAGAACAAGGAAAAGAATAAAAATAAAAGAAGTAAATAAATATGCAAATAAGAAAGAAGAAAAATAAATAAATAAATAAAACAAACAAGTCATTATAATAAAATGTTTAGGTTAGGTAATGAAATGTTTAGGCTAATAACTATGAGGAAAGTATCATATATTAAAAGTTTAGGCTAATATAAGATATAAGACTCGAAGGAAAATGTTTTAAAAACTTATGAGAAAAAGAAGGATCTTTATGTAAGATCATTTACCCTTATCCTAATATGCCACAAATTTTTATTGATGGTCACATCCTCGGTAAGTTCTAGCAGCACCGTATCATTTTTTATCACCTCCATCTAGTTCTTCTTAGGCCTTCCTTTTTTTCTTTTATAGTCTTTAAGTACAATCTTATCACATCTTCTCACCAGAGTGTTAAGATGTCTCCTTTTAATATGTCTGAACAACCTAAGCCTTATCTCTTTTAATTTTTTATTAATATTGGTCACCTTTAATTTGTCTCCTACCATTTCATTCCTAACCTTAGCTCTTTTAATAAGGTTGCACATTCAACAGAGCATCCTCATCTCTACCACATTTAACTTATGACTAGCACATGTTTGATGGGTCAACACTCCATCCCATAAAGTTTGACCAGCCTAATAGTTAAATGATAGAATTTACATTTGAGCTTGAGTGGTATCTTCTTGTCACATAAAATTCTTACAACATTTCTCTATTTAGGTCACCCTGATCTAACACGCTATTCAACAATCTCTCCATTGCTTTAGATGACATATCCTAGATACATGAAACACTCTTTCTATAGTATTACTTCTAAATCAATCTTTACCTCCACATTGGAAGGCAACCCATGGCCCAAAAAGTTACATTCTAAGTATGTAGCCATATCCTGCTCAATTTTAAACCCTTCGACTCTATCGTATCTCACTATAGTTCTAGCTTGACATTAACACTCTCTTTTTTCTCATCCATTAAAACAATGTCATCAGTAAATAACATACACTAAGAAATATCCCCTTTGATATTCTTGATGCTCATTTGTCACTGTTACAAAAATGGGGCTCGGTGAAAAATCTTAATGTAGCTTAATATCGATAGAAAAATGCTTTAAATCTCCTCCTATCATCCTTACTCTAGTCTTATCACTTCAATACATATCCCTAGTAACCTATATATAAGTCATAGGAACTCCCTTAACTTTTAAACACCTCTACATTATTTCCCTACGTACTTTGTCATATGCCTTCTCTAAGTCAATAAAAACCATATGTAGGTTGCACTGTCTTTCTCTGTAATATTCCATTAATATACTATGGAGATGTATAAACTCTATCGTGGACCTTCTAGGTATGAAACCAAATTGGCTCTCTAAAATAAGTGCGTTCTTTCTCACTCTCTTGTAAATAACTTTCTTCAATAACTTTATGGTGTGAATAAGTAGTTTGCTGCCTCTATAGTTGTTACAATTTTTGATATTCCCTTTGTTCTTGTATTGAGGAATTAGCATATTAAGTCTCCATTCATCCAACATCTTGACAGACTTGAAGATCACATTAAAAAGCTTGGCCAACCAAGTAAGACCCTTTTACTTAGACTGTTCCACACCTCTAAGGGTATCTCATCAAGTCTTACTTCCATTCCACTCTTCATTCCCCTCAAAGCTCTTTTACTTTCTTCCTTCGTGATTTTTCAACAAGTAAAGCTATGATACCTCTCAGATATGATAAGATCACCTAAAAAATGTTATCCTCTACACCTTCATTAAAAATACTATAGAATCTACCATCCTATATTAATGTCATTTTCATCCATGAGCACTGACCTTACTTCGTCTTTTATACAAAAAACTTAATCTTGGTCTCTCGCTTTTTGTTCTCTAGCTCTCGCCAACTTAAATATATCATTTTCTCCATCTTTAGTTTCTAATCGTTGTTATAATTTCTCGTAAGATCCTTTTTTAACTTATGAGACTATCTTCTTCACCTCTTTCTTTGCCATTTTGTCACTTTCTCTATTAACTACCCTCTCTACCTCTATGTGATATCCAATAGAGCTTTATAAGTGAGACATTCTTAATCTTATCTTTTCTTGTACATCTTCCTTCTACCACTAAGACTCCATCTTACTTCACTAAGCCCTTTAGAAACAAACAAGATCTCTTTAGTTGTATTCCTTAAAATTGTTGCTTCTTTCTCCCGCAGCTAGTCAGCATCTCCTTCCAATTTCAATTCTTCTCCATATATTACTCTATCCCTAAGTTGTTCTACTAAATCCACCATCTAACTTTGATACACCTCTTAGGACTCTTTTTCTTCCTCTTCTATTAATAAGATCCTTAAACAACATTCTATGATGAGTTGACAAGCAAGTTTTAGGTACCACCTTGCAATCCTTACTATTAGGTCAACTACTCAACCTTAAAAGAAAGTAGTCAATTTGCATTTTCATGTGTCTGCTTTTTAAAATCACTAGGTGCTCCTTGTTTTTCTTAAAAAATGAGTTGGCTATCATTAACTCAAATTTTACTGTAAAATTCAACAAAGAAGTCTCACTATCATTCTTATCACCATAACCAAAGCCCTATGAGTCTATGAATATCCATTTGAGGTTACACTTATATGATCATTAAAGTCTCCTCCTAGAATAACTCTCTCATTTAGGAGGACTCTGCTGAATCACCTTATCCAGATCTTCCCAAAATTAACACTTAAGCAATTCCTCTAACCCTACCTAGGGTGCATAACACATACCATATTGAAATCAACACCTTTCAATATAATATTTAAGAACATAATTTGATCATTAGTCCTATTTACCCTCATAACATGTTCTATAACTTCCTTGACAACCAAGATACCTACCTCATTCTATTGTCTCAAACATCCTAAATACTAAAGTTTGAACTTATTAATTTGTTTTACTTTAGCCCCTGTCCACTTTATCTCTTACATGCATATTATATAAATCTTATATTTATCTAAAATCTTCACTAATTCTAATGACTTCCTTGTAAGGGTCCCAATATTCCAAGAACCTATCCTTAATATGTCAACATCTTCTCTTCTCCTAAACCCAAAACTCTTCGAATGACTAGCCTTTGTTCTGTAATTAGAAGTCAAAGCCACCACTCTTAATCTAATGCCCAACATAAGCTATAAAAGACCAACTCAACAAGTCTATAAATGACTCTAAAAATACTCGAGGAAGGAAACAAGGATTAATATTAAAACCCAATATGGGCACCACACTATCCGGATATATAAATCACAAATACAATCGACAATAAGCAAATCTAAATTTAGATGGTCCAAAATTTGAACCAATAATAGTCACCTTTACCATTACTATATGTGCAAAAAGAATCAAAACCCAAAAAAAGAGAACAACCTCTAATGCAAAATATAGATTCTGGGTATTTTAAGTATATATATAAAGCTAATTCCCTTTGATAGTCTTCAAAAAAGGAATAATATAGTTGAACAGTGAGATAGTAAATAATATATCTAAACAGGAATGAAAAGAAAGCTAGAAATTTGAAGAACTTGAAAATACTTTTTAATTACATTAAAGAGACCTTGATGAACATATTTGAAACTAATATAGTGAGAGAGATCGTCCATATACCCACAACTCAAAATTCAGTCTTTAATATTAAAAGAAATAATAAAGTAACTCCTATAAACCCAAAATTAGTTTTTTTTTCTTTATGGCATTTCTACTTCACATGCCTCTATTAAACAAAAACTTTTATTTTCATTAACTCACCATTCATGGATGGTGATGATTGTACAGACCATAGAAACAATATCTGAACATAGGAAGAGCAAAGCAATGGAAACAGATCTGCAAAATCCAATTTCAAACCCAAACACACCTTAGAAGAAAATTCAAAAAGCAAATAGATGAGATTATTCTACAAGGAAGGAGAGGGTGTTAGGAGCATGTAAAAGCAAATTGTTTAAAATTGAAATAGAGAAAGTAGACACCCAATAGCAGTGTAACATCCCACCCCCTACGGGAAGGGTAAAATGGTAATTTGGTAAAGGGCTAAGAGGGCTTAGGATTTGTTGTGAAAAATTCATGCATATGTCTACATGTAAATAATGAAATGTGCACATGAAAAATAACTGTATATGCATGCATAACATTTCCCGGTATTTGTTCCTAAATGTAATGTTGGACCCCAAACCTTTCTGTAAGCTAGGACTTTTAACCGAGGAATTGTAATGTTGGACCTCGAACCTTTCTATAAGCTAGGACTTTTAACCGAGGAATTATTGGCAATTAGTTATATGTAAATAAGAGAAGAAATTATGAGATTGAAATGAAATGGAAAGAGATTGA
>JANVCL010000153.1:23519-38883 GCA_026546855.1 Erythroxylum incrassatum | reverse complement strand
TACCATCTTGTTTTTGTTTCTTTCGAAACCAACAATCCTTTTTGTAATGTCCCTTCTTGCCACAATTAAAGCATGTCTTTCCTTTCTTGGAATTTTCAGCCTTCAGTTTTGGAGCACCCGCTATATTGGAGTATTTTCTCTTATTTCCACCACTTTTATTACCTTGCTTCCCTTCAACATAATTCACTTTTGTTGCAACTTCAGAAACATGCCTTTTAACAAGACTTCTCGTCTCTTCTTCTATCCGCAAATGTTTCTGAATTTGCTCAAGGGAGAAGTCCTCGGTGGTATGCAAAAGCTTCTTCCTATAATCATTCCAACTAGGAGGAAGTTTGGAAATTATTCCTCCTACTTGCAATGACTCAGGAACTTCCACCTTTAAGTCTTTAAGCTTGGAAACAAGAACTTGTAATTCATGTACTTAGCCCATTATAGATACATTATCATCCATATTAAACTTAAAATATTTCATAATAAAAAATTTGTCCACAAATTACGTTTCGGTATTGTGCTTGAACCCCAAAGCCCTCCATATTTCTTTTGGTGAAGTAATTGATGTAAACAAATCATAAAGTCAATCAGAAAGATTGTTGAGAATGTGTCCATGGCATAGCAACTCATTTTCTTCCCGCTTCTTGCGTGCAACTTTTGTTGCTTCATTATCATCCGGTTGTGGGGTTGGAAGATCTTGCAAATCCGGGTCCAACCAATATGCAATTTTCAATGCTGTCAAGAGAAACACCATTTTGTCCTTCCATCGTATGAAGTTCGTGCCATCAAAACAATCCAACTTCATGTAATTTTGATTCATGATACTCTTTGAATCCATTGGAAATTATTTCCGAAAAATTGTTAGAAAAGTGGGTTTAATTTGAATGGCTTAAGGCGTGAAAAATCACCATCTTTAAGGAAATATTTGCCCCCACTAGTTGCTACAGGATTTTGACAAATTTCTTTCTAGGATACAACAAGCCTAATATTCTCTAAGACAACAAAATCAATAGAGAACCAAAGATGAACTTTAATTAAAAATAAATATGATAAAGATGAAGAAGAAAAGATTTGATTGTGTATTAATTATGAATTGGATGTTTAAACCAGCCTTATATAGACTTAAAGACACCCATTCATAATGCACATGATTGTTCATAACACCTATTTATAATGTACATGATTGTTCATGGCATCTCTTGAAAAAACATATAACCATTCATTTATAATGTACATGATTATTCATGGCACCTCTTAGGAAACCATGTGATCATTCATGACATTTGAATTGAAAAGACATGTCTTTTCATTTATACTTCTTCATTCAATTCCTTGCATTTCAACTATTTTCCAACAATATATAACTTCTAGGTTACTGAAGTTTCTTCCTTTAAGTGGCATTTCCGGTGGACCTGTGTTTCATAGCAGAAGATGTTTTGGATTTTAATATGGAAAGTGTGAATTAAATTCACAAGTTACTACTAACAAGTGCAGTGATGGAGATGTTTCATGGCAAATCTGCTGCTAGAGAAGATACCAGCATTGAAAGACCACTAGTCTTTTCCAAAGAAAACGCCACTCCGTTAACCAGAAAGCTTCTACAGTTTACCGGTAAATTGAAAACATCACTACTCTTAATGCTTGTTATCCACAACTGCAACCTTTACCATCCATGTCTGAGTGTGCTCTTTACCAGAAATGGAGTTAGAAGTAGCGTTGATGATGATTTTAGGCCTAGCATGAGTTCAGTTTGTTAAACGTCTCTTAATTAATTAACCCTGAAACTGAATGTTCAGGTCAGGGGTTCATTCTTTGATTTTGACACTGATGAGATATGAATATGTGCTCTGGAAACAGATTATGGAGACGCAAACCGCATTGGTACAGCTTGCTGAAAGGATGATATAGCAATCTTCCAAGGCTCAACATCCCCACTTCCCAATGGAATCCCATCATACACTGTTCAAATCCTGAACGTGTGCGTCTTGGGGTTTAGCATGTCTAACATTCATGTCAGTTGTGGATGGTTCAGCTCGGCCCATTGATCAATCCCAGTGTCTTTAAAAGAGTCTACTATGATGATTGCCTTGTCATTGATGGTGATGCTCTTGGCCCTGGAGAGACCCTCTCCTTTCAGTATGCTAATACTTTTCCTTATCCATTATCGGTCACCTCGATCTGTAACTTGTTGCTGAAGCAACCTGCCAAACCAAGAACTGCACAAATCCAGGAGCTCAAAACCTACTTACTCCAGGAAATCCATGAGTGGTTTGATTGTATATTGTGCCAACTTTTGCTGTCTACAGATATATGACCGAACTGAACACTTAACATCTGAACTGTAATGCTATGTCTTATTCTATTCTATGTTTGTGTAGGATCTCTGAACTAATGAAGAAGCTTTGGGGGAGAAAGGTTTGGCATTCTCACCGAGCCTGATCCGGCTGTGAATCAGACCGAAAAGTCTGTTCAATCAAAATTTGAATCGAAATTTGAGATTTGGACCGAAATTGGGTCCGGCCTAAAATTTCTAATCGTAACAGATTAGCAGTTAGCACCAACCAGATCATGATCGTTCGCATCCATAGTATAAATTTCAGGTAATTCCCAGTTCATAAAAGAAGCTGTCTGTACTAAAAGGAAATAAAAGATAAAATCTCAAAACATAGCAGCCATTAAACCATTATGCTCATGCTAACTCATTAGGGAGAGAAAGATCATGTCAAGAAATCTTACATTTCCAACCTAATATCCATAATCATAACTAAATTCAGATACACCAACCATGGCATATAGCACCTGAGAAACTATGTAGAAACCGCCCCCAAAGATAACAAGTACGAGTATTGCTGATATGGGGTTCTTGAGCAGTTCTACTATGGGTTGGAGAATGGTGTAAAGAGCACCAGTACTTACTGTCAGTGCATACAGAGCATATCTCCTCACATTGTCCCAGAACTCCTCCATCAATGGCCCTTCAGGACCCAAAGCCAACGCCTTTTGATCATCCATCCCCATCGCGAGTAAAAACAGTCCCAAAGAAGCACCTTCCAACATCAGAAGCCTCAAATGCCCACTTGGAGAAACTTGAGAAGTATCTCTTCTTGAGAAACTTTCCCATCTGGGTTTGAGCTCAAAGGTTAGAGGCATGTATTCACTCTTGGATTCATCATCATCTATTATAGAATGAACCAGAGTTTTTCCACCAGAGGTTGCAGTTTTTGCAGGGAAAGTATGCAGATAACTTGAACTCTTTAGATGAGAAGTGCTCTTGGGAGGGATGAGACCTGTAAGATTTGCAGTTGGGTGGGTGAAATTGGCGCGTTGCGGGGGGTTAAACCGCAATGTAAATGTAAAGTTCATCATTTTTCTAGATCGTGTCTAAAGCACAAACACTATTATCGAATCCCATATCCCATGAAATGAGGAGGCTCTTGCGTTGGAAGCTGTGTGGTGTGACTGATCTTATCTACACGACACCTTATCTGCAAGAGTGTTGGGGGTTAAGCTGCAATCTACCGTCACCGTTTTGTGTTCTTCCTTTAGTAATTAAATAAGTAAAATTTTATTTTTATAAAAATTTTATTATTATTAATTTTAATTTTAATTTTTATAAAATTATATTTATTATTTATATTATTAACAATTGTCGATATTTACTAATGACACATTATTTTTTTTTATTTTTTTGGGTTTGTTAAATAGGATGTTGTAAATAATGAATTACTAAAATTGACCATCGAGCAATTAGGCATGGCCGTTTTATTTCCCCTTAATTTAGTCTATTAATGATTTTGCACTTCAAATTTTAAAACATAGTGTTTTGACTAAAATTTTAAGTGAAGTTAATATTTCTTTTAGTAAAATGAAGATCAACTTTAATACCTTTTTACAATAATTAAAAAGCTTAACCAATTCGGTCGATAATTATCTAATTTTTTAATTTAGCTCGGTTCAATTTATTTTAATAACTCTTGTTATTAAAAACTGATCAATTTATTAATTAATCTATCTATTTTGTAAATTAATAGGTTCTTATAAATCAAAATTAATCAATTTATTTTTTAAATCGATTCAATTAAAAAAAATCTTGAACCGTCTAATTTTTTAATTAGATTTTCAACTTTCTGGTTCGATTTACTTTAATAACTATTGTTGTTAAAAACTGATCAATTTATTAATTAATAAGACAAATTTTTAAATAAATAAGTTCTTATAAACTATAATTAATTAATTAATTTTTATTTAATAATATCTTTTTTCAATTAAACTTTTAATTCTTAAAATAATAACAATTTCTTTCAATTATATTTCAAAATTTTTTAATTTTATTTAATTTTTAGTATATTTTATAACGATCAAATACCAATTGATCTTTTTAATTTTTAAAACATTACTTTTTTATATGTATCAAAAATACTTAATTAAATTCTGACTTAAATTTTAAGTTAAATAAGATTTATTAATTTAAAAGATAGAAACTTCAAGTTATAACAAAAGTAATTATATTTCTTATGATCAAATTTTTAATAATAATATGTTCCACAAATTAGTAGAGATTTTCATATGTAAAATTTATAATAATTATTATTTAAATAATTTGTGTAAGTAAAATCACGTAAACTATAACTTATGATAAAAATAATTATTTTATGATTAACAATAATATGATTTATGGATTAATAAATACGTTATATATTAAGATGTTCGAACCAATTCGTGATAAATACTATCTAAATAATTTAAATTTATGTGTTATATATTTTTTAGACTTTAAACGACTCAAGTCTCTCAACCGAATATTATATAACTTTGTAGTTTAACTAATCAATCAGCTAAATAAACTTGTAATATAAGTTGTAATCTCAAACCTTAACAAATTAAGCGTTACCATATTCATAATTGGTACTCCCTCTTATAAATAAGTGTCGTTTGTGACTTTTTATGCATATTTATGATTTTACTTCCAAAATTATCCTTTAATTTATCTCACATCTTAATTACACAGATTACATAGATTATATTTTTGAGGTACTTTAACATGTAATTAATAAGGATATATCAGACATTTCATTAACTTTCTTAATAAGTGTGCATTCTTCTAAAACGACACTTATTTTGAATAAGAGGGAGTATTAATTAAATTAGCGTATAAAACCTTAGTTGAGACTCGACTAGGAATGAAGCTTAAGCATATTGATTTCGTTAACAATTCTCTTAATCATAATTTTCCTATGTATAATAACATAATTTAAATAAAATAAATTAATTTAATAAAAATCGAACTCTTTTAACAAAAACTAAAACTTTTGCCCAAATTTAAAAAAATCCTAAAACCTTAAAGGTTTATTAAAAGAAATTATAAACTTTGTTCAATTTTATAATTATACTTGGAAATTTAAAAAATGACAACTAAAGTAAATCACAAATTTTTTTAATCCTAACTAATTTTTGTTATTTTCAAATTCAAAATAATAATATTTTTTCAAAAGATGTTATAATAGTATTTCGCGTTTGATAATAAAAATATTGGAGTTGAAATAGATTTGTAATTTAAATTTAATTTAAAATTTAGTTAAACTTGAATTGTGAGACTTAATTTTAATTTATAAAATTAAACTTTAGTTTAAGAGATAGTTTGAATTAAACTGATTTAGTTTTAATTTTTAAAATAAAATTTTAGTTTAAGAGATAATTATAGTTAAACTCAGATTATGTGATTTAAATTTAATTTATTTTAATTTTTAAAATTAAAATTTAATTTAAGAGATATCGCTAAATTTGATGGAATAGTTTGAATTTTTATATTATTTTGAAAAGAATCATATTTAAAAATCATAATATTATTTTAAAAAATTAAATTATTATTTAAAAATTAAGACAATTCCTTAAAAATTAAATTATATTTAAAAATTCAGAATATTGTTTTAAAAATTAAACTATTATTTTAAAATTCAGACTATTAACTATCTCTTAAACAAAAATTTAACCCAAATTTTAATTAGTCTAGGCCTACAATGAAGTCCCATCACCGAAATTTCAAATCGGCCACGTGCGGTATAAACATGCGCAAGAGTTTGTATGGAAAATCAATAAACACACACACACTCGACTCGACCCGTCGGCCTTCACGGTAATGTCCCATACCATGCCCCCAAATATATTAATATTCTTAGATCCTCTCACATTCGCAGTCACACCAAATTGTCTCCAAGTCTTCTTGTACATTGACTCTTTATCTTCCTTTTTGTCTCTCCTTGCTTTCTCTGTTAGTCTCATCGTTGCTGCTTTTATGGGCATTGCTAAATAATCACAAAGGAACAAACTATATCTTATTTGTGCCACTGGGTTCTCTCTGTAACAGGAGTCTTGTGCTTTCCAAGTTTGGATTGGGTTGTTCACCCTTTGTAAGTATTTTCTTCCCTAAATTTATTTATTTTTGCCGGTAGAAACCTGAGCTGTTCTTAGTCTTTTTATTGCGGAATGGTCCTGTATTATTTTTAGTGAGAACTAGAAACCTCATTGTCCCTGAACCTTCATTCTATGTAATCTTGGCAGGTTTGATTTGGGTTTAGGCCTGAAGGGTCTGATTCTCTCTTTTCATTAGTTTGTTTGGACTGTGAAATTTGAGAAGTTGTTCGTTTGCTTAACGTTTCTGTTCATAACTGTTCTGCACAGGTTTATCAGGCAAGGTGAGTTTTTGTTTTAACCGGCGCTATTTAATTCGTTCGCTTGTTTTTTGAGTGGATTGATGTTTCATATGGCGCATTTAGCTTTTTAATTCTTGTTTATGCAAGAATTTGACGGTTATTTGCTTGAATTGGAAAATTTTCAGGGGATGTGGTAAAAAGTGAAGTCATAATACTCTGGTTATCTTGAGCTCTTTTGGGCTCTACATGTTCACCATGCCACTCATTGATCATGGCTTTTCGGCATGGGAAGAGCACATTGTATGTCCTGAGCGTGGTAGTCGTTTGGTGCACTATTATTTGAAGAATGAATTTGGGGATTCGGTCCTTGCCGTTATTGGGACCGAGAGGAGTATAAGGCATATGACGTTCGTTGTTTCAAATGAGTTCTTGCAGTTTTTTGGGTCAAATAAATCCGTTAATGCATCTACAAAATGGAGAGCAAGACGAGAAGTTGTACGCTGGTTGACGTCAATGATGTCTAGGAATCATCCTGGTTTAAGTATGTGGTCTTGCATTTGTCCATTTTTCCATAAGGATTCTAATATGTACGGGTCCTTCTTGCAACAGAATACCTTGAGTTGCTGATCTTGATTGTACTTTGGTTTAGACATGCATTGATACTCATATTCTGCATTTTTCCGTGGCTCTTGGATATTAAAGCTTCGTTTGATCTAGAGTCCTGGCTTTTTGGATGAATTACACGTTAGGTTCTATTACCTAGTCATTTACTGGTGTTAGGTATGTTTTTTTAAGTTACCCTAATACAGACAAACAGCTTAGGCAATGTTAGGACTCTATCCTTAGAATACTAGAGTTTTACTATATTATTGCAATATAATTGTGATGTATATATCACTACAGTATAGAAATATAGTATTTCTCCCTAACCAGAGCAGAATTGCTCCTCAGAAGGCATGAATGTCCTTCTGTCACAACTTTTCTAACTTCTTCTTTGCCTCCCCTCCATTCTTTCTCCCTCTTTATAAACCCCCTCTCTAGGTACATTCGGTTATGCCTAACTAATTTGCCACATCAGCTGATAACTAACTCCCTCCTTGGCCCACTGTCCTTTCTTCTAGAATAAATTCCTCTCTCTCTCCCGTAGATCCTAACAGGCAATATATTTCGCAACACTTTGGAGTTCCATTTGGATCCAAGGACTAGTAAACCTAATGTAGGCTCTCCTAATCGGGATTATCATTTGCCTTGACATACCATACAGTTAGCCAAAGTCTGCTAGTTGAAATGAATCAATAGTATGTACTTACTAGTTATTCCTTATGAATTGCAGTTTTCTCGTGGATCAAGACTTCTACATGTACACCTTTATGCACTAATAATGTTGTTACGTATATGTTATTGACTGTATTTGACTTTACCGTGTTTTGGTTTCAAAAGAATTGTCAACAACCGATATAAATTTGCTCATCATGCAGTGTTAAGGTGCCAAGAAGTTTTTTGTTCACATTTAAAATTCTTGGCACTAAAACTGTGAACCTTCTAAATATAATGCGAGCGATTGGGGTATTCTTTCTTAACGTGATCGTTCTTACAGCACTATTTAATGTAATCTTAACTGTGTCCTATTTTCCTCGTTTGGACAGTACATTTATGTTAAATCTCACTAAGTTTTCTTAATAATTTTCAGGTGTTTTTCTATGATGCAATTTAGTAGTCCAAAAATTGGTGGGAGTAGATTGACGTTTATTGTTAAGCACTTCACTTTGTTCTTTTGCATATGAAAGCATAAGGTTGGAAATAGCAGTTGGTGAAATTGTTTGCTTCAGTTTATACAATGTGAACCTCGTGTATTCACTTGTTTTTTCTTTTTTTCTCACAACATGGTACAAAAGTCTTAATTCTGGTACCAATAAGCAAAGGTAGTACTGCTGTATATGGCACATAGTATAACCATCTAACTCTCCTAACACTTCTGATCAAGCCTTAATTACCTGCACTCCTATTTTGTCCTTGCATTTCATTTGAATATCTAGTTAGCTCTTGCATTTAGAGCATAATTCTTTGTAAAAGATTGCAGGGAAAACTGTCCCAGGGGGCATGTGGGGTTGGTGTAACTACTTTTGCATCCTTCTTTCTTAGTTGGAAAAGTGTAGTTGAAATTTACTTCAATTGTTCAAAACTGATGATTATTGTGCCCCTTTTACCTTGTGGAGGAGCGATTATTCACATTCTAAAACATCACATAATTTCTGGTTCTTTTTGTTGAAAAATATAGGAATTCTTTTCCATATCAATGTCGCACATTGAAGGACTTGCCAAATTTGTTTTAAGAAAGGCTTGACATTATTGTTAGGAAGTTGAGAATCTTTGTTGAATAGTCATGTTGTTCATAATATTAAGTTCTCTCTTTGTCACCGCATGCATGAATGCCTGTTGCGTGCAGGCTTGTCTGTGTGAACTATACACCTTATGGAACAGGTACAAACTCGCCTTCCTAAGGTATTAATCACGGCATTGGTCATGTGATGATTGAGAGATGATGACCTTCAAGTCGAATGGATCTCTAACTTCTTACCCAGTGAATTGATTTTTAGGAACATAATTAGGTCATATTGTGCAACTTCTAATTTGAAGGTGAAGGCCAAATATAAGTGGTAGTCTATGCATGACTTCAGTCATTTGAATATTTCAATTCAAAATCTGTTCCAGGACTTTTCCACTCCCAAAGTGTTTGTTTATTCATCTAAAGGTACGTTGTACTTCAACATGTTGGCTGATAATTCATGCGAAGAATCAGATGCTAGCACTTGTCTATGAGTATGTGGCAGTTCACTTGTTAAATTTTAGCGTATGAAATGCTCAAAACTACATTGTCAAAAATTGCATTATCATTGGCAACATATGGTAATGGCATCTGTCATATGCATACCTAGTGTTTTTCCCCTTTTGTAGTTAGGATTAGAAATTTGGAGCTTATCTGGTATATGACCCTCTTTTCTTGAGTTTTGTTTTAAGTGCTTAACATTTTCATTAAATCAAGTTTTCTTGTATGTTTTCTTTTCCCTGGTCAACATTTTGCTTTCATATGAATTGTAGTTCTATTGCTTTTAAAGGAATTTGAAGTTTCTTCTGTCGAACTACTATCCTGTCTGAGAAAGATTATAATTTCTATGTCAGGTTCGGAGACAAACAGCTCAGCACAGGGGTCAGGATCTATTGACGTGTTAAGAAATGAAGAAGGTTCTTGTGATGTCTATGTACCGGATTTGCCGGTATGCATTTATTATATTTATGGTTTCTAGATTTGTGATACTTCTTTATGGTTAGTTTGAAATAAATGTGGGGCTATCTATCAGTTCCAAAGGAAGTTGAAGGTTCAAAATTCATACATGGAGTGGTCTGGTACTGCTTGGTTCTGCACTAAACAACTCAAGCACTACACTGCATTTTGCAAGACTGGAATTACCATAGCTGTAAGTGTTGGTTTTTGTTTACATTCAGTTGAAGATTCTTCTTTCTTTACTGATGTACTTTATTTAATTCTTTGATGTCCTGATTTTCATTACCTTTCTACTTTTAACGTGATAATCAGGTACATTCCTTTGTTTTTATCATGGCCGAGGAAGAAAACCACTATCTTGCATACTTGGAGGACATGTATGAAGACAAGAAGGGACAGAAGAAGTTGAAAGTGCGGTGGTTTCACTACAGCCAGGAAGTCAAGGATATAATACCTCAACTAAATCCACATCCCAGGGAAGTTTTCCGATCACATAATGTCCAAGTGATCAGTGCTTATTGTGTTACTGGTCTTGGAACAGTCTTAACTCCTAGGCATTATGAGAAATATGAAGCTGTTGTTCCAAACACTTCTATTTCAGATGTTTACATGTGCTGTAGGCAATTTAAGGAAAATAAGGTAAAGCCTTTTGCTCTTAATAAATTGAGTGGTTACTCTAATCAACCACTCCTCTCTTTGTTGGCTGGACCTTTAGTCCCCAAACAAAGAGATGAGAAAGAAGAATTGACCTGCAATGATTATATGAGAGTGTGGGGCAAGAGACCTAGAAGTACTGATGGAGATGATGGGCTTGGATGCTGTTCGGGTCCCAGAGATTCAGTCCTTGAACACCAAATTGCTAACCATGAACCAACTTATCCAAAACTGAAAATACGGTTGTTGAGAAAGACACATGGAGTTGAGTTTGTAGCACCCCAATCCCAGTTTCTTTTGCCTTTCAAGGTGGATGAGAAGATAGAGCTACTATGTCAAGATAGTGGAATTCGAGGGTGCTGGTTCAGGTGTAAGGTTTTGCAGGCATCTGCCAAACGTCTGAAAGTTCAGTATGATGATTTGCTGGATGTGGATGGAGCTGGCAATCTGCAGGTGACTATATATCATCATTTACCAAACACTGCAATTTAGTAAAATAATGTAGGTGCATAAGAGATATATTGTAGAATGGATCTTGATTAGGCTGTGTGAAAAAGTATTAGAAACTAATTGCTTATGTTCTCTTGTACATACTGTCAATTTTTACCATTTTATGTGCATGATTTGGTCGTTCAAATAAAAAGGCTCATTATTAGATATCCCATCTGTAAAACGCGTTCCTTATTCTTATAGCTTCTAACTCGAGAGAAATTAGCTGTTAGCTTTCTTTGTACGTAGGAGTGGGTCCCAGTTGCTAAAGTAGCGGCTGCTGATAGATTGGGCATGAGATGTTGCGGTCGTCACACAATCCGTCCAACACCTCCATATCATAGTAATGACCATGATTTTGATGTTGGAGCAGCAGTTGATGCATGGTGGTGTGATGGGTGGTGGGAGGGTGTTGTCTCGGGAGTAAGTAACTCTGGAGATAACAGCCTGCAAATTTACCTCCCAGGTATACCTCTATTCAACTTATTCTGATTATGCAATTTTGTGTTGATCTAGAGCGTTTTGACCTGATTCTAAATGATAAGGTTATATATGATGTGTATATTCCGTTTATCTTATCAGGTGAAAGCAAGATCCTCACTGTCCAGAAGAAGGATGTTAGAGTTTCTAGAGACTGGGTTGATGACAAGTGGGTTGATGTAAACACAAAGCCTGACATTCAATGTTTTCTTCCTGGGTATGTCAGTTCTAATATCACTCCTAGTGCATCTGAATTGGAGTGTGATAAAACTACATCCCTGGAGCAAAACTTAACCAGAAGTTTCAAACTCGAAGCTATAGAAGAAGATGAACCTATGGTTGCTGATGATGTTGATAATGTAACATTAGTTGGTCTGGGGAAGGATAACAAAATCATTCATGAAGATGAAATAGCGATATCCAGAGCTAGCAAGGACGATGGTAATGGTTCTGAAAGTGACAAGGGGATGGATGTAGCTACATTTCATCTTAATGTCGAAAGCACTGCTGGAGAAAAGATGAAGAAGAAGCCTTTGGAAGAAGAATTTAAGTCACTTAACCAGATATGTGAAGCCGCAAGAACCTTGCAGGTGATAACAGACGCTGAATACAGAGGAGAGAGCCGAGACCAAATTTTGGGGTCAAAGTCAAGTCTCAGTACTGATTCCATAGTTCTCTGTACATAAAGATAGAGAATGCAGTTATAGGCAAGCTCAGGAGCAAGTTTAGAAGTTTTCTCTCTTGAAAGTATATATGGTAAATGTTTCAAGCTCAAAAAGATCAAGATAGCAGAAGAAAGAAAAAACATCATGTTTGAAGTTTCATGAGATAGCGTTGGAGTAGCTGAATTGACTCATTTGAGTCTTTTTATTCTCTTACACCCATAGCTGAAACCTCAGCAACCTCTGAGACCTTGTCATTGTGTCATATAGGGTCTTATTTTGCAGTCTGCAAATTTGGTTTAACTGTAAAGGTTACGTGTTCTTTTTTCCTTGAGGAACTAAATGGAAATATCGACTATGTTTCTTCAGCTCAAAGCTGATTATTCTCATGGCTTCTGGTAAATTGGAAAGGAAGTGAGCGTTGTAGCACGAAGATCAATGGACTCAGGCTGTAAGGAGTTAGCCAATGCTGCAATGTTGTGAATAGATGTTCAGTGGAATACATTCGACCTTATAAATCAATGGAAGATGAACTCTTTCATTTTTATTTAAAAATCAGGTAACAGCCTGATTTTTAAATAAAAATCAGTTCTAATATCACTCCTAGTGCATCTGAATTGAAGTGCGATAAAACTGCATCCCTGGAGCAAAACTTAACCAGAAGTCTCAAACTTGAAACTATAGAAGAAGATGAACCTATGGTTGCTGATTATGTTGATAATTAACATTAGTTGGTCTTAACAAAATCATTCATGAAGATGAAATAGCCATATCCAGAGTCAGCAAGGATGATGGTAATGGTTCTGAAAGTGACAAGGGGATCGATGTAGCTGCATTTCATCTTAATGTCGAAAGCACTGCAGGAGAAAAGATGAAGAAGCCTTTGGAAGAAGAATTTAAGTCACTTAACCAGATATGTGAAGCCGCAAGAACCTTGCAGGTGATAACAGACGCTGAATACAGAGGAGAGAGCCGGGACCAAATTTTGGGGTCAAATTCAAGTCTCAGTGCTGATTCCGTTGTTCTCTGTACATAAAGATAGAGAATGCAGTTATAGGCAAGCTAAGGAGCAAGTTTAGAAGTTTTCTCTCTTGAAAGGATATATGGTAAATGTTTCAGGCTCAAAAAGATCGAGATAGCAGAAGAAAGAAAAACATCATGTTTGAAGTTCCGTGAGATAGTGTCCGAGTAGCTGAATTGACTCATTTAAGTCTCTTTTTATTCTCTTATACCCATAGCTGAAACCTCAGCAACCTCCGAGACCTTGTCATTGTGTCATACAGGGTTTTATTTTGCAGTCTGGAATTTGGTTCAACTGTAAAGGTTACCTGTTCTTTTTTCCTTGAAGAACTAAATGGAAATATCGACTATGTTTCTTCAGCACAAAGCTGATTATTCTCATGGCTTCTAGTAAATTGGAAAGGAAGTGATCGTTGTAGCACGAAGATCAACGGACTCAGGCTGTAAGGAGTTAGCCTATACTGCAATGTTGTGAATAGATGTTGAGAGGAATGCGTTAGACCTTATAAATCAATGGAAGATGAACTCTTTCATTTTTATAAGAATTAAATAGATACTTTTGCATTTTAGTAGTTGACATATGTGGATTAATGTTAATCCAAATCCTTAAAATTTTGACAAATTCATAATCTTATATCAGAACTTCCACAGCCTCCGCGTGTTGGTCTGAGATACCCTGTGTAGGAGTGGCAACCAACATTAAGCCGTGTTTTCTGCCAACCGTTGCTCCAAACTTCTCGGTCATATCTAAATTCTCCGGCGACATTCCGTCCGGCAACTTCCAGTCAAAGTGGTACAGTAGTTGAGCAAGTGGAAGCGCCACGTTTGAGAAGCCAAATGTTATACCCGGACATATCCTCCTTCCTGCTCCAAATGGTATGAACTCAAAGTTCTGTCCTTTAAAATCCAATCTACCATCTTCAAATCTCTCTGGTATGAACCTCTCTGCATCCGACCAATACTTGGGGTCTCTCCCAAGTGCCCATGCGTTGACCATTACTTTGGTTTTGGCAGGTATTTCGTACCCATGAACCACACAAGTTTCTCTACTTTCTCTTGGAAGCAACAATGGCAGTGGTGGGTGTAGCCTTAGTGTTTCTTTTATCACTGCTTTCAGATAATTCAATTCCTCGACATCTGTGTCTGTGATCGCTTTCTTTCCTCTGAAGCTTTGTCTTACTTCGGCTTGTGCTTTCTTCAACACGCGAGGGTTTTTCATCATTTCAGCCATAGCCCATTCTGATGTTAGTGAGGAAGTATCAGTTCCAGCAACGAACATATCCTGCACAAGTAATTTATCAGGCCGATTAGTTTCATGTCAATTTTCACGAATCAGAAGAAACAGCCTTAAAATTAAATATCTGGAACAGATGATGAACTATGAAATTACTATGGTTCGATTTTGAAAAGATTTTACAAGTAAAAGAAACAAGAAATTTAACCAGAATGACGGCTTTTAAGCTGTTTCTAGTGATAGGACACTGAAGGTTGCCAGACTCCTGAAGCCTTAAAAGGACATCGAGAATATCATCCTGTCCTGATTCACCACCACCTTTGCCTGTAGTCCTCAATCTTTCTCTGTGCTCCTCTATGATTGTATCCAGTACCTCGCTCAACTGATCTTGAAGGGCTACAAGTTTAGCTTTCATCCCAGTAATTCCTTGAAGAAACTCCAATGAAGGGAACACATCATCTATATTAAACCCACCAGCTAGCTCTGTCGTTTCTTTCAAACATTCTACAACTTCCTCTTGCTTATCCTCTGAGCACTTGCTACCGAATGCCGATCTGCAAACTACTTTATTTGTCAACAACAATATCATTTGGCTAAAATTGATTGGACTTCCTATGGAGGATCGGACCGATTCGACGAGGTTCTTGACCTCATCGTGACGGATAGAAGAGAAGGACTGAACCCTTTTAGGACCTAAGAGTTCTGTCATACAAATTTTCCTCATTTGCTTCCAGTACTCACCATATGGAGCAAAGACAAGGTCTAAACCACCGTAGACCAGAATCGTGGAGGCTAATACGTTAGGCCTCTGGGCAAAGGAGATCTCTTGCACCCTCAGTACTTCTTCAGCTAACTCAGCTGATGATACAACAACCGTAGAAACCTCGCCGAGTTGCAGATG
>JANVCL010000153.1:0-12237 GCA_026546855.1 Erythroxylum incrassatum | reverse complement strand
AAAACCTAAGTGATCTACCCAAAATGACCTTACTCATCTTATTTCTTTACTTTTTACTAACTCCATACAAAACTCTAATTAACGCTTAATCCCTCCATTAAAATTTCCATCAACCTATGCATTGAAACCCCAAATCATCTAACCAAAAAAAATTAAGCAAACTAAACCTTAAAAATATATTAAACATGCTATTTAATAAGGAAAAAAAGAATCGAGACCCAACAACAACTCCCTTTTTCTTTATCTCGTCCATTTGCTTCTTTAAACAGACGTTCTCTCTTTCTAGCTCTTGTGTATTTTTTAGAATTTTTACATACTTTTTCTTTAATAGTTGATACTGTTTCAGAATTGCATGAGAATCTTCCAATAGTTCCGAGTATGCATCTTGTAAATCATTAAATTTAAAAGTTACCTCCTCATCAATTTCTTCTTCAGCTACTAGGTAGATATTAGCTTGTTCCGATGTCTTTGAGTCAGTATCTGATTCAGACGAATCTAGATCTTCTTAGGTTGCCATCATGTTTTTCTTGCCTTCTGTACTCTTCTTTGTCTTTCTTTTTAGCAATGGACATTTGGACTTGTAATGTCCTAGCTTATTGCATTCATAGCATATGACAGATGTCTTCTCATTCTTTCCATCATCTTTGCTATTCTTCTTGAAGGAGGACTCTTTATTTCCTTTAGTCTTTTTCCTCCACATGCGTCTGATCTTCCTCGAGATAAAGGATAACTCATCATCTTCATCACTCGAATCATGATTGATTCACTGGAATCGTTCTTCAATCTTTAGTGCTTTTGATGATGAATTCTTCTTTCTTTGAATCTTGTGATTCTTTTGTCTGGCCTTTAATGCTATCAACTTATCCCGTTTGGGCTTGTCTTCAGCATTGAGCTCAACGTCATGTATTTTCAGAGATCCAAGCAATTCATCAAGCTTTAGCATGCTTAAATCCTTGGATTTTTGTACAGCTGTAACTTTTGGCCTCCATCTATTTGGTAGACTTCTTAAGATCTTACGAACATGATCTTGATTGTCGTAAGTTCTTCTGAGGGCTTTAAGTCCATTGATAATTGTTTGAACTTTTCCAAACATCTGATCAATAGATTCTTCGTCCTTTATCTTGAACACCTTGTACTGAGGTACAAGAATGCTTATCTTGGACTCCTTAACTTGATTTGTACCTTCGTGTGCGATGGATAATGTATCCCACATCTCCTTCGCTGTATCACATCCGTGGACTTTATCGTACTCACTTCTGCTTAAGACACAACCCAAAAAGAACTTGGCCTTCGAGTTTAGTTGAAATCTCGCCTTTTGATCAACAGACCATCTGATTCGTGGAATAGGATTTCCTTCTTCATCTACCGGTGTGTACGGTCCATTTTCTATTATGTCCCAATGGTCAATATGAGTAGATTCGATAAAAAACCGCATTCTATCGTTCCAATAATGATAGTTTTCTCCGTTAAACGCAGGAGGTCTAGTGACTGAGGCAGTTTCAGCTATGTATATGTGTGATTCCGCAATGAATCTTGGTCCACACTTTGTTACAATGATTCCTGGACACCTTGCTCTAATACCAATTGAAGTGAATAACACGTTAATGTAGATTTAATAATTGATATACAAATGCACAAGAAGGGGGGTTGAATTGTGTATTCTTTTTCACTAATCCCCTTTTTCAACAATCTCTAAAAAACTTGTTCTTTTCTCAAACTATTGAAAATCAATATTGTAAAATATTTTATAAATTCTCGTATGAAAACAGTAAGATTAAAAATTCAAAGTTGAGAGAGTTGAGAGAGTGATACTGTCGACACAACAGATTTATACTAGTTCACCCCAAACCGTGGGCTACGTCCAATTCTCAGAGATCTTTCTGAGATTTCACTATACTTCACAACGTTACAAGTATTCTTTACTCCGAGCCTCTTCAGGTCTCTTACAACAAGTATTCTTTCACTCTTAACCTCTTCAGGCTATCTACTTTTCGTCTTTCTACTGAAAGAGTTTTTGAGCTTTTGTTACAGAGAATGATAGCCCAAACTTTTTCACAATAAAATTTCTAGCTTTTTCTTTCAAAAATCTCTAACTTCTCAGATCGCTAAGTTTTTTATAGTCTTTGACTCCGAATTGTATTTATAGTCTTCATCTTCAACTGCTTCTTGATAACTCCTTTCTTCTTGTTTCTTGATCTTTAAAGAATCAGTTATTCAGTTAAGTTCTGTAACTAACTCAAGCTGATTAGTCATTTGACGTGGTATCGGTTCTTCCGTCTTACTTCCTTCCATCTGATTGTTATCTTGCGCTTCCGTCTCTCTTTCTATCTTCTAACTTTATTCTTTGCGCTTCCGTCTCACTTTCTATCGTCTGACTTTTATCTTGCGCTTCCGTCTCACGTATGGTTTTGTGCCTTCCATCTCACTTTTGGTTTGCGCCTTCCGTATCACTTTTGGTTTGCGCCTTCCGTCTCATTTTTGGTTTGCACCTTCCGTCTCACTTTTGCTCTTTCATTCCTTCCGTCTCATATTCTTCTGCTTCTATCTTACTTTCTTCTTTCAATATTATTTGATCTTCATCAAAATCATTGACATAAAATCATTTTGACTTAACAATCTCTCCCTTTCTGATGATAAAAAATAATCATATTAGTAAGAAAGAAAGTATTTCAACAGAATGATGTACAAAAAATTTTATTCACTAGAAACAGAACTTCTTCTCCTTCTCTTCTTTTTACTCTTCCTCCCCTATCTTTTTCTTTCTCCTTTCTCCTTTCTCCCTTCTCCCCCTAATTGTTATTGATCAAAAATGAATCACGACCATAGATTCTTCATTATTGTTGTCAACATTGCCTTTATGTCCTTCATTTTTGTGTGGAGTGACTGGAGGTCTTGTCGTATTTGATCTGTTTCCTCTTGTAAGTCACTTAATGAAGCAGGTCGATCATCATCTTTCTTTTGTTCTTCTTCAAGAGCAATAGTGTTAGTATATGCATATGAAGATAGAATTACCTGTTCACTTATTTTAGGGGCAGGATGTTGGACAGATAGGTTCATCTCTGGGAGGTTGAAGTCATTAAGGTTGGTTAGTCGTGGAGCTTTTCTTCCAATTAGGTGTAGCACATCTCTGAATGAAGACATAGTACTTAGCGGCCTAATGTGCAGAATTGAAGTGAATCACACGTTAATACAATACTCAGTAATGATAGATAGATGCACAAGAAGGGGGGTTAAATTGTGGTAAACTTTTCGTTAAACCCCTTTTCTGAAAAATTCTTTCGCTTAAAACAAAACTTGTTCGTTTTAAAAGAACTACTGTAACCACGTTTGTAAAAGATTTTCTGAAACTTGCGTAAAACAGTAATATCAAAAATCACGCTTAAGAGAGAGAGTTGAGAGATTTCGACACAGTAATTTTTATACTGGTTCACCCCAAACTGTGGGCTACGTCCAGTCCTCAGATGACTTTCTGAGATTTCACTCTCTCAAAATTTTACAAGTATTCTTTTTCGCTGAGCCTCTTCAGGTCTCTATACACTCAGTATTCTTTTACACTTAGCCTCTTCAGGCTATCTGTATCTCTTTCAAACTACAAAGTGTTTCGAGCTTGTTATAGAAAGTATTGCTCTAATTGTTCGCACAATATTTCTCAAGTATTGATTAGCGTTTAATCTCGCTCTGACAAAAAGTCTGTAATCTCTTTGACACGACTAATATTTATAGCCTTCGTCTTCAACTGCTTCTTGAAAACTGCTTCTTGATTCTTTAAAGAAACGATTATTCAGTTGAGTTCTATAACTGACTCAGACTGATGCTTCCGTCTGCTTTCTTCCGTCTGTTTTTCGCTTTCGTCTTCTTTTCTACTTGGCTTCCGTCTGCTTTTCAAATAGCTTTCGTTTGTTTTCCATTTGTCTGCTTTTCTACTGGGCTTCCGTCTGCTTTTCAAATAGCTTTCGTCTGTTTTCCATTTGTCTGCTTTTCTACTGAGCTTCCGTCTGCTTTTCAAATAGCTTTCGTCTATTTTCCATTTGTTTGCTTTCTACTGGGCTTCCGTCTGCTTTTCAAATAGCTTTCGTCTGTTTTCCATTCGTCTGCTTTTTGTTTATCATCAAAATTATTAATCGTAAAGCCATTTTGACTTAACAATGTCTTCAACTATGAAACTTTTCCTAAGAGTTGTGTTCTAATATATTAAGTTAGTGCTCTTAGAAATATGCAAATATACTTACGGATTTGCTATCTAATTTTAATTGCTCATTTTCTTTCATACATGTTTCTAATGCCTTTAAGTTACTTTGAATTTGAGGAAAACTTCTTTCCCTCCTTAGTCATAATTTCCATATTCTCAATCAATTTTCATGCATTATACTAGTGCTCCTAGAATAATCCTATATTCCTTCAATTGTCTCTTTCTTTTTATATTACTTCTTTTTTACCTTCTTGCTCTTGCTCTCTTTAAGGTTTGGGAATTAATTATTGAATTGACTTCTTTATTCATAACAAACAAAGTTAGCCTTTTTCTTAGAATTAAACTTACCTTTAGCTTCTTTCCCTTTTTTTCCTTTTTTTCCTTATTCTTCTTAAGGAACTTCACTTTCACTTGAGGTTTTAGTGTTATCATCATGTCTTTCTTCCTTCAAATTTTAAGGCAAACTTGTTTATTTTGCTCGCCTTCATCCTCCTGAGCTTCAATTTGTCAAATCTCATATTGAGTGAAGACTAGACTATCTCTTCTAGTGGTAGGTTATTCAAGTCTTTCACTTCTTATATCATCATCACCTTAAACTTCCAGTCTTTATGCAAGCATCTAAGAATGTTTCTAACTACCCTAATATTGGAGAAAGTTTTACCGAGTTTTTAATAAATTAATGACCTTAATAAACAAATTATACGTATATAAAATGGGTTTCATTATACTTTATATGACATAATTCATATTGATGGACATGCAAACTTACTTAACTTTATATGACTTTATTTGTACCTTCATATATGCTTTTTAATGCATGCCAAGTATCATATGTAATTTCACACATCATAATGCTATTAAAATCACTTCGGTTCTGAGAAGAAAAAAAAGAAAACTCTATGGTTTAAATCCATTAGTCTCCTATCTTTTCTAATCGTAATCAAATTGAGTCTTAAAGAAAGACTTGGTCACTCTTTTGATAGTAAAGATTTTTGTTAAGACTATAGGTACCTTCTCAACATTATTTCTCAACTCTACTCTTTTCTTCATAAGGAAGAATCTCATTCTAGTTTTCTAATATAAATTGTTAGTATCATCAAAGTGAGGTTCTTAGTTAATGTCTTTTCCCTCCATTCATAATATTTCTTTTCTCTCATACCACTAGATACTTAAGAAGAGCGTATGCTCTTATATTGGGTTCCCAATAAGGGGTGAATATTGGGTGACACAAACTAAACTCGTTCAATAACAATTTATCGAATACCTTAAAGACAAATATAACAACAATTGAGAATAACAACACAATATCTCCAAAAAAATGAATTTGAACTTGGTATTTAATATTGTTAAACCAAATATAACAAAAATGGTAATTCCAAAGTATTTATAGTCTCTTTAAACTAATAGCACGACCTCCTCAAGTGTCTAACCAATATACTACAAATAGTCAATCACTCAAGACAAAATATGTATAAGAATAGAATAACAATATCAATATAAATATTTTAAAAGAGAAGGGAAGAAAAATAGTTAGAATTTATAATTATTATATCCTCCGTAACTTATGTTCATTCCACAAGCTCACTAAAAAAATTACAAATTCTCTGTTTTTTTAGTAGGTAAAGAGTAAATTAATACCATCTTGTCCTTTTTAAGACTCGAGACATACCTTATTAGTTTTTGGTGTTAGAAATCCCTCTAACACACTCCTAGCCCTCATAATCACACAAGTAACCTCAAGAATACATAAAGCTCAATGCAACAATGTTAACTCACTCTAAAATACAAAAAATCAACATTTTCACAAAGTTTAATTATTTTATATTCCTTTGTTTTCTCTTACTTCTCTTATGCATTTCATGTCAAGGAAGGGCTCATATATTTATTCTTAACCTTCTAGCCTTTTTAAGATTAGTTATTTCTAAAATATAATAATTTTACACTAAAAGATGAAGCCTAGCTTGGTAGACTTATCCTGTTAAGTTGACCAAATTAGTATTCATGGCAAGGAACACTTCTTTGTCGATTGAATGGTCCAATTCTCTTGATCAATTTGATTCAGTTGACTAAACATAATACTATTTTAAAGAGCATTCTTGAATTCTTCATGCACTCGTTAGATGTTTCGTTGACTTGATAACCTTTTTAACTTATTAAGTATATGATTACTACTTGGAATCTTTTAAGTAACGTCTCAAAAATCTTGAAACAACCTTCTGTGTATATTAAATCACATCATAATCTCCAAATCATATATAAACGTTAAGGCTTTATGGATCTTTCTTCAAATAAACGATGTCATGCCTATTCGTACATCTTATATAAAATTATGGTATTTATCATACTCAAAGCAAAATGATTAGTAGTTCAATGTAATGATCAAAGCCTTACAAATAAATTCACTTAGTTTAACATTTTTCTTCCTTCAAGTCCAAATTCAGGTCTATTTAGTTGAAAGAGATAAAACCTTTTCTAATTAATTATTGATAGAAAAAGAGTATATATATGTATAGTTCTAGACAAAAAAGAAAATAAAATAAATAAGTAATACATCATTATTTCATAATAATGACATAACTTTCCATCACTCTCCCTCAAGTCGAGGCGAAAATATTTTGAAGGCCCATCTTGCCAACCAGAAGTGAAAAATGTGTCCCACCGAGGACGTTGGACTTGACAAATGAAACATTGATTGATCCAGTGTCCATCTTTTCTCGTATAAAGTGTTGATCTATCTTAACATGCTTGACTCGATCATGTTAAACTGGATTCGAAGATATCTCAATTATAGCACGATTATCACAATACACCTAACATGGAGAATTGTCAAACACCTGCAACTCTTGGAGCAAACGCCTCAACCACAACACTTTATAGACCTAGCATCAAGGCTCAGAGCACTGCTTTAACTGTAGACCTTGCAACTACACTTTGTTTTTTACTCCACCAGCTCACCAAATTTCCACCCACAAAGTTGTAGTATCTAGAAGTAGATCAGTGGTCATCAATTGAACCGACCTATTTTGCCTCAGTAAAACACTCTACCCTTGTACCATGCTATGGAGTATACAATATACCTCGACTAAGACACACCCTTTTAAATATCGGAGTATCATGTGAACAATCTCCATATATTGCTGTCTAGGATCATGCATATAGCGGCTTACAACACTCAATGCGAAAGCAATATTTGGGCGCATATGTGAGGTAAATTAACTTACCCACCAACCTTTATATCACCCTTTCTCCACAATTGACCCAGTACCAGCAACCACCTTAACATTTTGATCAATTGGGGTAGCAGCAAATTTACAACCCAAACATTCCAACTTCTTTTAGAAGATCAAGAACATATTTCCTCTGGGATAGAAAGATTTCGTGTGAAGACCTGGCCATCCCAATTCCAAGGAAATAACGTAACTGGCCCAAGTCTTTGACTTCAAAATCCTATGACAATTGTTTCTTTAGCTTCTTAATCTCTACCTCATTGTCACCTGTCACTACAATATCATAAACATATACTATTAACACCGCTAGCTTATCTCCATTGTGTTTGTAAAATAGGGTATGATCAGTATACCTCTATCGATAACCTATTTGCTTGACAATACTGAATTGAGCAAACCAAGTTCGAGGCGACTGTTTCAATCTGTAAAGGAAATGTTTTAGCCTGAACACCTTCCAGTTGTATTAACACTCTTGAAACTAGGAAGTACCTACATGTACACCTCTTTTTTAAAATCACCATATAAGAACGCATTCTTCACATCAAGTTGATAAAGTGGCCAATTTCAATTTGCAACATATGATACGAGGGCTCAAACTGAATTTATCTTTGCCACTGAAGCAAATGTTTCCCTATAATCCACACCATAGGTTTGGGTAAACCCTCCTGCTACTAGTCGCACTTTGTATCAATCCACGATTTCTTTTGGTGTTTGTCTGGTGCTCTGCCTAGTAAAAGCCCAGTTAGACAAAGACCCACTTATAACTAACTGGCAAAGACCCACTTATAATTAACTGGGCTTTTGCTAGGTAAAGCACCAACTCCCATGTTTGATTTTTTTTCCAACGCCGTCATCTCCTCAAACATGGCTTCCCTCCACTTCGGATTATCCATATTAACCCTCCAATTTTTTGGAATACGTACAACAGATAAAGAGACTACAAAACTTTGATAAATAGGAGACAAGAAACTATATGAAATAAAGTCAGCAATATCATAGCAGTACCAAGAAGGGGATGAACATCTTGATGTTGTCCTTTTCACAAAGCAATTGGTAGGTCCAAGTTGGGATTAGCAGAACTAGAAGGAATAGAAGAGATAGAGGGAGTGGTACGGTCATGATAGGAAGAGGTGGAGGTAGGATGAGACTACGAAATATCCTCCCGAGGCTTGATCGACCATTGGTAAATTGCGGAACATACTGTATTGAACCCTGTTGTAGTTGTTCACTCTCTTTTGGGCCAATAAAAAAATTCTCCCCCTCTCCCTAACGCCCCTCCCTGCATTCTTTTGTGGAGCTAGATGCTCCACTAGATGTCTCTCCCCATTACCAAACAGTAGGGAGGTGGCCAATAATGGTGGGTCTGCCATCTCCAACTGTGGGTCACTAGTCTCCCCCTTGTCTTGAAAAAAAGAGCCACTAGATGGGGTTAAATCCAAGGCATTACCTCCCAATGTACCGGGTATTTCTCCTTTATCACCCTGTTTCAGAAAATCATAAAAGGTTTCATCTTTCCGAAAAGTTACATCCATGGAAACAAGGAATTGGAGACAAGATTTTTTGTCTAATTTTATAGTGTTTTATTCTGTCCTATAAATCTCAGTCATTTATTTATGCGGATTTCGCGTGAGCTCCGCATAAATAAACTTAAGACCCGCATAAATAAACGGCTGAAATTCATAAGACAGAATAAAATATCATAAAACTGGACAGAAGATCTAGATTCAAGAAATTGACGCTCCTTAGGGTAATAACACTTATACACCTTCTGAACACCCGAATAGCCTACAAACAACACTTTAGACATCAAGGATCTAATTTAATCACTGTGGGATGATGATCACGCACGAAACAAGTACATCCAAACACCTTGGGAGGGCCAATGAACTGAGTATTCCCTTTAAGCAACTCCAAGGGTGTCTTGTATGAGAGAGTGCGAAGGGCATTCTATTGATTAAATATTTAGCTGTAAGAACCGCTTCTCCCCATAAAAATTTTACTTAGACCCCAAACATTTGACAGAACCACATCAAACTGATGCACACTTTTATTTCCAGTTTTCGAATAGTGATTTCAAGTATGTTTAGCAAACTCACATTCATCACGGACTAGTTATCTTTTATTACAAACTTAAACAAACTCAGGAAACATCCTACATAAACCTTGGAATGAAATATGACCTAATCTACGATGTTCTAATAAAAGACTACGACCATCCTTTTCAGTTCTCAATATCATCACCTTTTGCTTCCATTCACTTCCCCCTTCTTTATCCAGATAGTACAGTCCATTACGCTCTTTACCAGTCCCAATCTTTGCTCTAATGTTCAACTCCTGAAACAAATAATGAGTTGGCCAAAACATCTCACAACAATTTAGATCCTTGGTTAGAGTACTAACAGATACGAAATGAATAGGAAAGGATGGGACATGAAGGACAATGGACAATTCTAAAGTCGGCATACATCAAACAGTTCCTTTTTCCTTTAATAGGGGTATGTGAACTATTCGCTATATGAATCAACTCAGAATGTGTACAAGGATGGTAAACAGAAAAAACTTCAGACTCTCCAGTCATATGTTTCGAGGCTCCAAAGTCGACACACCAAATAGTTGAATGGTCATGGGCAACATTATAAGCAATACCTGATTAAGCAAGGGTAGAAAAATTAAACGGTTGATAAGCCAAACCGATAGCACTACTTCTATATGTTAGGGCTCGATATTCACCCAATAGTTGTTTCAAAGTCTTAGCATCATCTGGAGAAAATAAATCTAATGTAACCTAAGGTACCTCTTCATCCTCCTAAAAATTGTTGGCCTGGGCTGACGCTTTCCCTCGGCCGCATCTGTCACTCGATGACCACCATAAGCCCCTCCACGTCCCTTGGAGCCGCTACCACTACCACCCCGTCCAGTAACCCCACGACCACCAATCTGTCCAGAATATAGGGGAAAGGGGCAATTTAGCTTAATGTGCCCTACTTGTCCACACTGAAAGCATATGCTCGTGTCAACCTCGTTCTGGACGGCAAGAGCTGACTGATTCAAAGAGGTTGGCGTAGAAGATACTCGTCTTCTCGTCTCCTCGTTAACTACAACTGAAATCACCTGGTTAAGTGGAGGAAGAGAATCTCATGACAAAAGGTTAACTCGAACCCACTCAAACTCTAGATTAAGCCTATATAAAAAATCTTGAATTCGTTGAATATCTAAGAACTGTTCATATTCCTTTGCATCATCTGGACATTCTGGACTGAATGAACAAAAATGATCTCCCTCGGACCACAACGTAGTAAGTTCTACCACATATTCTGTGACTGACTGCCCCTTTGTCGCAATTGCCTCAGCTGACAATGAATCTCGTATGCTTGTGCTCGTTGACCTGTTTAGAATACATGTCAGCAACCGTATCCCAAACATCCTTCACTGTTTTCAGCAACTGAACCGTTTTTAAGACATTGGGAGCCCGGAGCCATGGTGTTAAACAAGAATGCTATGACTACCGAATTTTCCATCTCCCACTGGTTAATCATGGGAGTACCCTTTGCTGGTTTCGGCATTGTTCCATTAACATAAACTTCTAAGCCTCAACTGCGAATCATCAGTAGGGTATTTGTTGACCAAGTCAAATAGGTGGAAGCACCATCCACCTTTATCGCCACTTGGAAAGGATTCAAAAAAATGTTCTCACGACTCAGCTTGCCTTGGTTTTTACCGTTTTGGGTTGCCTGTACTAGTGCTAATTGAGTCTTTGCTAATTGACTAATCAACCTCTCCAATGTACCCATCGTGACCGGTGTCCCTTTAGCTATGACTTGATCAACATGCAGCGAAGGAGTTACCCACTGCGCAAGGTTTACTCAATATCCCATAAACGTCCTGGCAGTAACTTACTAGGAGCAAACTATCCAATCAAACGGTTGCACCTTAAATGTACTAAAATTGTTGAGTCTTATGGAGACATAAAGTTGCTTTGCTTTGCTTTGTGCTTTGTGACCAACGTGGAGAGTATCGCTTTGGTAAGAAACAAAGATCGCTAATAGAGAGAGAGGAGGAATCGGTGAACGTCAGAAGGATGATGCCGTTGGCATGTAAGTTGGTCTAAAGATGGCAGCTAGGGTTTTTTTTTTTAAATTTTATAAAAGGCTCTGATATAAGTTGAAAGAGATAAAACTCTTTTCTAATAATTATTGATCAAAAAAGAGTACACATATATATAGTTCCAGACCAAAAAAATAAAATAAATAATACATCATAATTTTCGTGATAAACCTAAGGTACAAGTTGGAAAATGTATAGACGTATATGTTTAAGTTTCAAAAAGTATAGGCGTATATATGTTTATTGCTTTTCTAAATATTTTCTAACTTTAGAATATAATATGCTTTTGAAGCCTAAAAGCAAGCTGGGCAGATAAAGAATATAACGAGGAATTCCTATAATTTTAACCTACGTTAAGGGGCATACGTTAGAAATTTACGTGAAATCGGGATCAACTAAACTAGAAAAGAAAGCATTGAGTTGAACTGATTTTGCTTCCAGATAATAACTATAAATAGACATCTATTCTTGGCAACCCTTTTAGACAATGTTATAAATACCGTATCGAGCTCGGTATCGAATTGAACTCTGAAACGAAGCTGTACCGGTACCGATCGGTATCGGGTACCGTTTCGGGATATTTTTTAAATTTATAAAATAGTCCCTAAACTTTATAAAAATTACAAAATAGTCCATATTAATATATTATACAGCTGTACTATATACTTTACTAGTTTACTGTTTACATCAACCATGCTTTCAAAAATCTTAATAATA
>JANVCL010000152.1:120029-132017 GCA_026546855.1 Erythroxylum incrassatum | reverse complement strand
AGCAATGCGCTCTACCGGCTGAGCTAAGACGGCCACTTGGACCTAGTCCGGATAAGTTATATTATTTCTTAATTCCTAGTTTAAGTCCAATCTAGCATAAAATATGATATAATTTAGCGCTTTAATTTTGAATATAAGTGAATTTTACATACTTAGACCAAAAAAGCTTAACAAATTCAAATTCAAACCCAAATTTGACGTTTTTATTTCCAACTCCACCAAATGGATCTGAACTTTTTTACCTTCTCAAAATGCACCAACTCTACTACCAAAGTTTGTACTGAAGCCTAAAAAATATCCAATCAAGGTTCCGGTTGCTTGACTTGCTTCATCAGAAATACAACATTGTTCATAAAAGGATGATCACTTATAGAACTTATAGACCTACAGGCTTCCAGCAAACAGCTACTCCAAGAAAATTATAAATACCATGGCAAATCTCAATAGCAGGAAGCTACAGCAAAATTTTACAAAACTAACAAAATCTCGTATCTTCCTTCCCTCCTTCCTATGATCACATGAAAACCTTTTGCACATATATTGTCAGCTAATCAAAACTAGTTCTATTCTCCTCCAATTCCCACTTTTTATATATCAGTAAGACGGCGGTGGACGAGGAGGAGGACCCCAAAACACTTCAGGTGGCACTTGACCATCAGGCAACAAATTAGGAGGAACATTGTACACAGGCATTGCATTTGAATCATGTTGGTCAGAAGATTGAGATCCTGAATTAATACCACCACCACCAGTAGCAGCTTTACAGCTTTTATCACCACCAGAATTAGCCACTTGCTGTTGTAATTGCACCCCTTCCTGTTCTTGATCCTCAAGCGGCAACCTCTCATAAGTTGCATTGCTGAATGTTGCAGCTACGATCAGTACTGGACCTGCCGCCACCAACGCCCCTACCGCAGCCCCTCCGACGACTTGTCCTTGTCCAACGGACAAATACACGGTCAGTCTGGTCGCTGCCGGTGGTGAAGGTTCCGGTAGGAATGAACCGGACAGTGATAAAATCTCAAATCTTCCATGCATAGTGACTACTCCACCAGGTGCAGCAGGTTGTCTAAGAGTGACATCGGTCACTATGCCACTTCCACTTAGGACTGAAACCCCACGGTGGCTAAGACGAGCGTAATTAGCAATGCACTCCGCAATGTCACTGCCAGAGCTGATCTCTAGGACATGGCTGTGAAGAGAATTGGGGCTTTCTTTGGTGATGACAATTGGAGGTTTCGGCTTGTTTTTGGATCCTTGAGGTCTGCCTCTGGGCCTCCTAGAACTGCTGACACTACCCGGCTCACCAGCTTCTTGACCTGTGGTATGTTCCCCTGATTCTTGGGGGTTGTTGTCTCGACTAATGTCGTCTTGATCATCTTGGTTTTGGTTTCGAGACGGTGTCTTAGGGCTACCACCATTGTTGGGGTTTGTGTTGGATTCATTAAAATCCTGATCTCTTTTGAAACCCATTCGGCTAATTACTGGATTGTCCTCTTCCGGGTTTCTCAGGTGAAGAGATGAAGAAGCTAATGAATCAACACCTCTCATTGCAACATTTCCTGTCCACCATCGATTCGCCATGTTCGATTCTTGAAAGAAAAAAGCAGTAGTTACCAAGAGAAGTTCATGGACCTAGAAAAGAAACCGCCAAGAAAGCAACAACCCGTCAACTTTAAATAGATACAATCCAAAACCTTATCCTTATCTTTATCGCAACAAAACCCTAGACCCAAGTTGGATATGCATCAAACCATAGCACTACCCTCCAAAAGTCCGTAAAAAATCAGATCTAACAACAAGAACAACACAATTCCTAAAATCTGTTAACCCCAATCGTACTCAATCCAGAAACGCAAATATATCTTAAACAATTCCCGCCATGGAAGATTGCTTCAAGACAGAAAGCTACACAACTTACCTGCTATAACGCGACTACCCTGGCACTATAAAATGCAGGGTTCAGGTGAAAGAGTCAAACAAAGCAAGCAGCTTCCTGCTTCTATCACTTGTTATCTCAGCGACTGTGCAGGATCAGTTACTGTTCTTGGTCGAGAGGGCGTACGTTTAAAAGTTCTGAGAAGTTGGCGTACGTTAACATCGGGCCTAGGATAAGGATTCGTGCTTTATCACTTCACCTGTCCCCATTAGCGGTTTTGCAGAGTCTTGTCTCCTCAGCGTATGGTTTGAAGCTCCTAGTCCAAGGAGGCTGTTATGTGGTGTGGAGCAGATTGTTCAACTACAATTTTCAAATTACAATGGGAATGAGGCTAGCACTCTATGGGCACGCTCTGGTTATGGCGGTGACTGTGACATGAAACTTCTTTAAATTATTTTAAATAATATTATTTTAATAAATCTTGTCTTGAGGCTGTAGAATAAATATGGTGAATTAAAAATTTCCTAGATTTCGCGTTTGGTGGCTTGACCGCTTGAGGCATATAATATTAGACTAAAAAATGAAAAAATAAAAAACCTCTTTTTTTTCATATTCTTTCGCAACATAAGTAATTAGATATAAAAATCAGTTTGACACTAAAGTAAATCTCTTATAAAATAGATAAAGTAAGTGTTTAAACCAACAACTTATCAATTATTTTTTAATTTATTGGTTAAAAGTTAGTTTTTTAATTATTTTAAAAAACTATTGATTAGCTTATTTAATCTCAATAAGTTGATTTCTAAAAGTTTCATAAGTGAAGAAATTTTTGTAGTTAATTATATGCTTAATGACAATATTATCTTCCATTTTATTCTCTACTTTTGCTCGGAGTGTTTTGAAAATTGGTTTTTTCTTTATCGTAAAATTATGTCGTGAAGTTTGGAAGAATATAACAAAAGGTTTATTAAACTTTTTAATCTTTATTTAATTTTATAATATTAATTTACATTTTAAAATATCATAATATTAAAATTTTGATTATAAACAATCGCATCAAAATAATATTTTTAGTATATAACTACTATATATCGTATGTCATACTATAATTATAGATATTTTTAATTTATTAAATAATAAAATTTATATATATTATAAAAATATTAACATAATATAGCTCGCTACATCATTCATATTAATAGAAAATTTAACGTTAAATTATTATTTTTTATTAAAATTATAAACTTAATTTTTTAAAAATTAAATATGAAAATTTAAATTTTTATAAGAATATTCAACAACATTCTAATAAATATTATATTTATGCCCTTATATTTTTTTAAAATAATGCCCTTATAAGTCATTTTATACATTAAAAACTAATATTAAATAGCTAATTTAACAAACATCTTTAATAAACAACTGATATTATTCCTTCATCAAATCAGCAGATATAATTAATTATCGACTAATAGTTAATACAATCCGTTGTTTGCCAAACAGGACCAAAATTATAATATTCTTGATAAAAAAATTATAATATATTTTATTTAATTGGAATAATTGGTTAAGTGTAATAAATATTTAGTAATTTAATGATCTCAAGACCATTAAATTATGTGTAATTGAATTGAATTCCATGATTTTGATTTCTTTGGACACAAGTACCGACAACGTAGATCAAATGCCAATCTCTGGATCATTACGCAACTTTGACCACAATCCGAATACTGTTTGCTATCTTTCTTCCCTACTTTCGGTGCACAGTTATCGAACCATTCAGCCCGTTTGCTTACCTGGGGCACAGTTCTGATTATGTAGTCTAATTATGCATGAACTTGCGCTAGCCCAGTTTCACAATCCAAAAAGGATTAATTAATTTTAGAATTTATTAACAATAAATTGATTCTTTCAAAGGTCACTGAATGTTTTAATTATAATATATTGACATATTAAAAATGTCTATCGCCTAATTTCTTTAAAACTCTCAAGATGATATAATTCTTTTTTAATTATTTATACACAACTTTTGACAAATATTGCTGAAAATGAAAAATTGCATATAAATATCTAAATGTTGTATTTAATCATTGATTTTTTACCTTTTGATAAGCAAAGTTTTAAATATTTTGCAATATTTTTAATTTGTAAGGTATATATCACAATTGTCATTTAAAAATAACTTTTTTTATCAATTAGGACTAAAGCTGCATATTATTAGATCTCTCTAGATTTTACGTATCAACAAAATTTATATTAAATATTGTTGTTGAAAGTTATATATCACAATTGTGATTGTTAATGTTCATTTCTAAAAATTAATTTACTATTAATAAATACTAAACTTAATTATTCCAATAAAAAATCGATTTTTATTTATAAGTTTTATCTATATTTAGATTTGTTTAAAATTGGAAATCCAATTTTCAATTAAAATTATTGAATTCTTCTCTTATACATCGCAAAGTATTGGACATGATTTGAATTTAGTTACTCATTTGAATTTTAAAACAATTACATCATATGAATTCAATTTTAAGCTAACTTCTTTTGCCCTTACGAGCATTTCACTTCTCGCTCCAACTCATTCATAGATGTGTGTCTTTTCTCGACACGACTACTACTTTCTCTTGAATGTCAGAGTCGTATCTTCCTTGAAAAAGAAAAAACTTAGCTGCGAGGATTTTCTTAATGATATTCAAGCAAAAATTGGTCTAAAATTACATGAGTGAGAATGTTTGACCATTTTCTGTGTTTCTCCATTTTCCGATATATATATATATATATATAAACTTAGTTGCTAGGATTTTCTTAATGATATTCAAGCAGAAGATGGTCAAACATTACACGAGCGAGAATGTTTGACCATTTTCTGATATATATATTCTTAAAAATGTTCATATTGTATAAAAATTGCAAAATAATTCCTTGCACGTGAAATTGACACGTAGGACCAATAACCTCTACAATTACTAAAAGTCTAAAAGGATACATGGTTAGTTAGTAGGGAAGAAAAGAACAAAAAAATGATTAATAATATATTGTAATTGAATAAATAATACTTGTATATTAATTATATATTATAATCAAATAAATAATATTTTTATATCCTCCGTTCATATTTTTAGTATTTATTATAATTCTTATTAGAATCGAGTACACCCAAATTCAATTACCCACTCTAGTATTAAATACCCCAAAACTCATTTAGAGGGTAAATACCCCAAAACTCATTTAGAAGGTTTGTGTTTTTGTTGAAATATAAAGAATGAAAGTTTGTCCCACGATGAAGAAAGAAAGGAAAAAAGACTAACATATAAATCTAGTGGACTACTCTACTTATCACCAATTGATTTTAGGATGAAACTTCACTTAAACTTATATGTTGTCTAATTTTCCTTTTCGTGCTAGCTCATAAGCCTGTTATAAATTTTAACATAGTATCAGAACATATTGCTCTTATGATAATCGTTAACACATCAAAATGTAGATTATGTCACTTGTTAAACTCACACGTAAAGGGATTGTATTTAAATATATAAAGTGAAAATTTGTTTCACATTAAAGAAAAAAAGAAAAGAAGACTTAGCATAAAAATTTAGTGACCTACTCTATCTATCACCAAATAATTTTAGAATAGAATCTCACTTAAATTTATATGCGATCTAACTTTTTTTCTTATGTTAACCCGTAGACTCATTGTAAATTCTAACATTTTTCTATTTAAATGTTATAATTCACAAGGATGACATCACAATTTGAGCTCGAATCCGATTGGATTCAGATGGTTTGATTAAATTTGATTATTATATTTTAAAAAAATCAAAATAACATCGTTTTCACTTGACACAATTGACGAACCGAAACGAATTATAGAATTTGATTCCTCCACAAATCTTAAAAATTAAGATCTTAAAAATTTAGATGAAATTCATGTCTAATCTAAATTTCGATCAACTCAGACCTAAGTAGAGAAAGACTAGACTTGGACACAAGAATACCATCCATATTAACAAGGCATAAAAACTCGTTTATCTCCAAAATGTAATGGGTTATGCATTCATTCTTTCACATTCAGAGCATTATCTATTATGCTTTGAAATGTTCCCACTTTCCAAGTAAAGTTGCCACTCCCTCCACTCCACTCATATCTTTTGAAGTAGTGGCATTAAAAAGTGATGCATCATTATTTTCACTTTTAGAAGTCATATTTTGTAGGCGAATTTAATTACATTATCACCCTCTTAACAACTTTTGTGGTAATTATATTGACTAAATCATTTTGTACTCGTATTTCCCATCTCATAAAAGCTCAGGTAAATAAGATTTTACCCAACTTTAACCTCAGACTAGAAAGATTTAAAAAAAGAACATAGAGCCTATTCGTATATATACCGAAAAATAAAACTCAACAACGCTAACCTGATGCTAAGTAGTAACAGTTTCCCAGGGCCTGCAATTTCTAATCCTGATGTGCATAATACTCTTCTCCACCCGTACCAACTCACAGCACTGTCTTCGTCGTGCCTGATCCTGCAAAACACATAAAGAGTCAAAAACATAATTATTTGCCCCTTATAGAAGTGGGAAATGATCAAACGCAGTTGAGAAACGAGAAAGGGAAATCGAATATGAAGGTATCCCTAAGCACTCAATACATGACAAATCTTTCTAATCACAAACTGATTATAGATAAATTTTTGGGTTAAATACACTTTAACATGTGGTTTAACCTTCTTCTTTTAGCTATCACAACATTAATTCTTCAATATTTTGTCAGTTTTATATTTATTTTACCCAAAATAACAAAGTATTAGAATTATTGAATTCTATTGTGATGTCATTTTAGAATATAAATGAGTAAAAATTAACAAAATATGACAAAAAAATTTGTATGATAAAAATACAAAGAGCTAACTAAATTTTTTGGAATATAACAATAAAAATAAAAATAAAAATAAAATTACAAAAAGAACTAGATATTTTTATAATAAGAAAAGCTTTATTCTTTTCCAAAAAACAATATGGTTAGAAATAAACTTAATTTTTGAATTGTTTTAAAGAGTAATTGAATAATCAAAATTTAATTAATTCATATAATACAAAAGTCGTTTTAAGCTTTTATATACTAAATTGGGGGTACTTAGAGAAATCTACAATAGATAAAAATAAATTAGTTAATATTTTCTATTATAAAAATGTTATATCCTAACATTAAGCCACTCTAAATTCACAAGTCTAAAATTATCAAATTTCTAGTGTAACATTTACTCCTTTTATATTATTTGTGAGTGTCATCATTTTCTAACATACACATGCATATATATATATATATATATATATATCATATATGAACTTGTACTGTTAAAATTGCAATGCTTGTATTGCTTCATGTACGTACTAACCTTGGTCCAATAATCTGGGTCCATCTTAACTGAGGACACGAGCGCTCCACTTATTGACAGTGCTTGTGTATAAGCTGCACTTGTACTGCACTTCTTCTCAGGAGTATAAGCAACCCTCTTATAACTAGTCAACGTCCCTCTATCATCCACTGCACTAACACGATTCAACATGAACATAAATGGTCGTTCACACGGGTTGGGACTAATGGGTCGGGTGTTGAATGTGAATGGACCATTGCTCCAGCTTCTCCAAGTTTTAAATGTCTGCAATGGAGTCTGCAGGCACATGGCTGGCAACAATAAAGGGTATAACTGGACCGTGTAGCCCCAAGATACTGATATGGACCATTGGCGCTTGTGGTCGTGACAAAAGGTCTGTTGTAGGATTCTGGGCGGATCTAAATGGTATGCTTTGGTGAGACTCCTGAGTGATTCTAACTTGTCCTGGTCAGGAAATAATGGGCTCAAATGGTCAAGGTGGTGAAGTGACACAAGAGGAGCTGATGGGTGTGCTGCCAGCAGACCATAGGGGTTCCCTCTAATGTCCAGCTGAAAGAAATATCCAAAATATATTTAATATACTCTTGAAGAAGTTATTTATAAATAGTAAACTATTCAAATAAACATGAATTAAAGAGAGGCCACCATCATTTAAAAGAAAGTGCTCATTTGTCACTCTGTTAATCATTTGCATCTCTTTTTCAGACTCACGGGAACATGTATGGTTCCATTTTAATGGCCTCAAAAACAAGCTGACCACTTATCCTATAAGCATAAGAAAATGCAATACAGTACGTAGGACCAACCATCATCGTCTATGACCATATATGCCGTATTTTACAGTCAGATACTTACCAAAGGACAAGACAATTATGTTTAGTACGTTTCTAAACAATAATGCAATGATATATCGTAAATTACGAGTTTAGTGGCCACGAGTCCAAGTTTTAACATCTAGATTAATACAATCTTTTGTCTGACATCCTTTGTTTACCTTGTTAAAGTATCTAACAAGAACATGTGCAAATGTTGGATTTAAGAAAGATTTACGAGCAATTACTTAAAGACACGTTCCAATGAAATTGGAACATCTACATGTGCCCCCCTGTATAAAATACTAAAATTAGGAAACGTGTGCGTTTATCTTGATGCCAGACAGACAAACAAGGTCGGAAGGGCAGAGACTCAAGTCTTTTACTTAATCTTTTGTCAGCTACGTACCGTCAGCCACGTAACGGGAAACAGAAATTTAGATAAATTTAAAAAAAAAACCTGGTGGAAGCCACGTTCTCTGGTGAGGCGTACACCTATCTCAGTGATACACGCCCAGATACGCTGATCAGAGCCGTAGAAATTAAAGTAACGGTCAAGACAACCGTCGAATACAGCAACCAATCTTTCCGCCAGCGGGTAGCTGATCGCAAACCCGCCCCCACCAAACGCCATGTCGTACGAATGCATCACATTTTGCTCCACGCTCTCAGAGTTCCCACCAATATACCACATTTGATTGTGGTCGTACTTCGCTAAGACTGATACCAAGTTGTGAGTGAAATACACAGTATCATCGTCGCCCATCACGAACCATCTCACGTTGGGTAGTCCCAGCTTAAACGTATCGGTTACAATCCTCGCAATCCTCACCGCTGATCTCGAGCTCGAAAACCTAAATTGCTTCCACTCCGGCGACGAGACCCGGTACGGCGGCTTCGGAGATGTAATATTACTGGTAGTTTTGGGGATTGTGTCTAACCAGACGAAACCGCGAGTGACGTTGGGGGACCACCAGACGGAGCTATACAGACTCCTCTTGTCCCACGTGGCAGTGGATCCGCCGAGGCCGAAGACGACATGGGAGATGTTGGTGGGGCCATAGGGGCGACGATACGGTGAGTTCCGGGTGATGTTCGGGGAACGTAGCCAATGTTGTCGGTCGGAGAAGGAGGTGTAGATAGCTAGTGAAATGGAGGCGACTAGACACAGAAGGAGGGCGACTCTCGCGATAACTGCTGATACCTCGCAAGTTGTGTTGGGGACGGAGAGAGATTTCAGTTTTTGGACTTGCTCCCGACTCGTCCACGAACGAGTCTGACGCATTTCCTCCTTTCGTTTTCTTTCAAGTCCCTCAAAAAAGAAGACGTAACTGTATCAATGAACACAAGTTACACAACCCCAGACCTTCGGAGCTCAATCACAAAGCTCCTATGGCGATTTTTACAGATTTTAATGGGGTCGTATTTCGATGAAGAGAGAAAACCAGGAAACGGGAGGGACCAGTAGAAAGAATCTACCGTTGGTGGATGCTGAACCATGTGGATGTGGCTTGGGCGTGGGACGGTAGGAGTGGGAAAGTGGAAAATGTCTTGTCTGGTGGCGCATTTGTGGAGGTCTGTAAGTCTTTTAGTCCTTGTCGTGCCATTAATGCATTACGGCCATGTTTGTGTTAGAATGGCCTTCGATCTCTAGTTTGGTTCGATTCACGTATAAATAGTGTTAAAACAGGGTAAAGTTGCTAATGATCTAACGGAGTTATGATTAAACAAGATTACATAACCTTTGCTCCTAAAGAGTGGCTCAGCTGACTGGAAAGTATCCTTAAAAGTAGAGACGGTAGTAAGGTTCGAAATTTAAAATATAAAATTAAAATATCATCTTAGCCATTCGTTTAAAATCGAATAACATGACATCAATTTTTTCGAATTTTCGTTAAACTGGATCGTATGTTGGAAACGCCAACTCGAATCCAAGAGATTAGGAATCCATTGTCAAGATGGTACTTATGTTTCATGGAAACCTAAATAGTAGCGTAGTCAATGCCCGAAATGTTCATTGGATTAAATTAGGCCACCAATAAACCTTTATGTCAAGTCCGACATCAATTTATAACGCACCTAAGTGGGTGAAAGAAAGGAATCAGGCACCTTGTGTCTCCACGTTGAGATGGGCAGACAGATGCGTAATTCGCTGGAAAGTGCCAGTAATCCGAAACTAAGTGACATTTGTTGCTATTATGGCACAGTTTAGAACACTGAATAGGGTGCCCCCAACCCCACCGTTTACTAGTACATCTATCGCTTTCTAAGTCAGTCGTCTTACCTTTGTTTGAAAGGACAATGAAAAGACTTTATCGAATAGATTGATCAAACCGAAATTAATAGTTCAAAACTTCAAATACGGTTTAACTGAATTCAGACCAATTTTGAAATTGAGATATATTCAATTTAAATAAATTTAATCTAATTCAAAACAAGAAAAAATCAAAAAATAAAAAGAGTAAGAAAAGGCAAAATTTTAAAAACAAAATTCGATATTAAACTTAGGCCATTTAATTTTACTTCTGTTTTTGTTATATTTTTAATTTTGTTTTTTATTTTTAAATAAAAATAAATTTTGTATTATTTTTAAGTTAGTCTAGTTATTAATGTAAATTTAGTTATATTTTTTACTAATAATAATTACATATTAGATAAAATTTAAAAATAAATTATTTTTAATTAAATAAATTTATTTTAATCTATTATATAATATTTATTAACAAATTATTAATAAATTTATTTTAGTACTAAAATAAATAATTTTTAAAATAACTTTCAATTTATAAATAAATATTTATTTGTAATAGATTTTAATTATTAAATTAAAATTTATTTGAAATTTATATATTTTTTCAGATAACTATATTATAGTTATTTAATTTAATTACAAAATTAAATAAAAATATCAAGCTAAATTATCACTCATAATTGTTATTAATAATTAATTTTAATTTATTAAATATATATTATTAAATTAAATTATTAATAAATATTATTAAAATTAATATATTAAACAATTAATTTAAATATTTAGTTGATATTAAATTATATTCTGAAAAAAATCACTTTTATGGTTTTCTAATTTTTAAAAATTGAACAAATTAAAATTAAAAACAAAAACAAAAATTCAAAAAATAACTTTTTACGAAATATAAAAATAAAAATTGAAATAAACACGCTCTTAATAATCTGAAGGCGTCCTGAGTCCTGACCCATAATTCTAGAATAAATCATAAAAACAACTTGGTTTCCAGCTAGGATTATGGCCTCAAGCCATTTGAAAGTCCATTTAGGCATTTACTTAAAACCAGAATTTGCTAGGCTTTTTTTGGGTAACCAAACCAGCTCTGATGATTGAGCATTAGACATTGATGGATCTCAATTTCCCAATAGGCTTCCTACTCGCGACTGAAGGCCTCCTCTTTTAGTTTACAACAAGCACTCTCGGGTCAAATACGATTATTTAAGTTAATTATTGAATTTATTAAATATTTAATTAATAAAATATCATGTATTTGACAATTATTTAAAATATATAATTATTTTATTTTAAAAAATCAATAATAACAATTTAAAAAAAACTCTATGTTAAGTTGTTAACAATATGGTTGCGAATTGCTTATTCGTGAACTCATCCATTGTCATGAGAAAGTCCACCTACGACGACATCTCCAATTTCTTGATTTTGCTGAGGCTGAACATCATGGTTTGGATCTATAATTTTGTGTAGTCGATCGGGTGTAACGACAAAGTCATTCGGGGGAGCGCAGTAGCGGGATCGATCAACTGGGTGACTAGAGCCGAATAGAGCTCTAGGCGTGATCATTACTGGCGGTTCGCGTTCTCTAACAGGTTGTCACACACGTCTCCCTGACTACTGTACAGCTGT